>BMAT01004178.1:3705-19225 GCA_019649035.1 Elysia marginata | reverse complement strand
TACTACCCAGTATGAGCATACCAAAACTTTATGTAGCAATCCCACAAAACCAGTCTGCGACCGGTTTTGACCAATTCAAGAAAATGGGCTTTTTTGAGTGATTGGTCATATTTTTAGTTTAAAATTTTACATCATAATTTGAAAGTTTGTGATGTTCTTTATTTTATCGAATTTCAAAGCCTTAAAAAATATTGTTTAAAATGTGTTTAGACGTAGCAAGAACTAGGCAATATCCTTTTGGATTTTATAATATGAAAACTTTACAGTCCCATTTTTTCTACATGTGGATGTTTATGATATAGAGTAATATGCATCATTACAAAGGCCTTTAGAAGCTCTCTTAGATAGTGAAAAAAGTTATTTTGATATCTTAATTAGGTACTGATTTATTGCGATTGAAAGACAAGTAATCTAGGGATTTCCAGTTGTTTAAAAAATAGAAAAAATGGGACTCGATGAATTTCTGTTTTTTGTCAGAGCTGTGTGCCTAGCAACAACACCTGCTCCCCCGAGCAGTTTGTGTGTGGAAACGGACGTTGCTTGCGAGAGCGTTGGGTGTGTGACCTGGACAATGATTGTGGCGATGGATCAGATGAAGATACCAACATGTGTGGTAAGATTGAGCCATAGGGTGATTGATCTTGGACTCTTTTCACAGCGAATCAAAAATAACAAAAATCAAGTTGATTGCATCTGTACAAAAAAAATTAGAACAATGATGATGCTGATGGTTTTGATAATGACGATAATAATGTTAATAGTAATAATAATGATAATAATAATAATAATAATAATAATAATAATAATAATAATAATAATAAAAACAGTAATAAAAGTAATGATAATAATAGCAATGATGATAGTAATAATAATAATTATAATAATAATGTTAATAATAATGTTAATAATAATAATAACAATAATAATTACAATAAAAATATTAATTATAATAACAACAATAATATCTATAATACGAAGGTTAATATTTATAATCTTATACACATTTCTACTAATCATTATTATAGGGGATGTCATGTTTTCCATAATTATTGTTTTGAGTAGCTAATACTCCAACTTTTAAATCCTTTAAAAGCCCTACACACATGTGATCCAAAGTACTTCAGCTGCAAGAATGGGCGATGTATCCCCCTGCGCTATCGCTGCGACTTTGACAACGATTGTCGAGACAATTCGGATGAAGAAGACTGTGGTAATCTTTTTTGGCCTTTCGTCTTTAATTGGAATTTTAAAAAAATTAAAGACATAGGTTTGGATATACTTTAGGCTGTGACAAAAGGTAGAAAATCTTTGGTTTGTGATGATGACAAAAGCAACTTCGGGAAAAAAGTAACAATACTGATTTGAAGTAGGATAGAGTATGCTTATGAAGGGCCTAATCTTTTAGATATAGCAGATGTTTGGTTGTCTATGTCTGTCTAGATCTTGATGATTATTAGATTAGACAAATCTGGTAAGAAAATTGTGGTACAAGTATTTTGTTGTTTTTGTTGTCATTATTGTTGCTCATTAGTCAAATCTTTGCCCTAGAAAATATAATCTGTAAGTTAGTAGAAAAGTTTACGTAAAATGACTTCAATTATAAGTACATTAATGCAGTAATTATTATGGTGAAACCTCCTGTTTAAATGACTTTCTTAACGTGGATTTTACAATTAGGCCTTTCTGAAAAAAAAACTATTTGTTTATCTGCTCAAAACTGATAATTTTTTAACTCATTAATTCGCTGGCAGGCATGACATGTTATTTTACTATCAATAGTCCGTTTCAATTTTATCAGCTTCTTTCAATATGTAAAAGCTCAATTTTGAAACACTCTAAAATGCAAAATATCGGTCATGTAAGACAAGTTGCAGTTAAAAAATGTATTACTTACTTTTATAGCATTGATAATTTTCTGTGTGTATTTCTGAGGCTCAAAAGGGCGTGAGGAGCTCAAAGGAACTTTTATTTCAGAGGTTAATTTACCGACGGCATTCTGTTTAAAAAATATCTCAGTATCATGGATGAGGGGTGTTTTTTTCATAAACCTCATGCGTGTTGGTTTCCTCAGAATATCCTACGTGTGCCCCCAATCAAGTAACGTGCAACAATTACCGGTGTATTGACGAGTCGCAACGGTGTAACGGGGTGGATAATTGCCGAGACGGGAACCGAACAGATGAGCTGGATTGCCGTAAGTGATGCTGTGTTTTCTAGTCTCTATTTCATTTTTCAAAGCTCTTCTTTACTAGTTCTTTCAGTGCCTTTGACATTTGATATTTACTTTTTTTCTGACTTTTGTAAAGAAGATACCGACGAATGTAGACACCAGTACACTTTAAGGATTGTATAGGCTTTATATATATGATGAGTTAGGGACAGTTTACTCACCTGCACATTCCAATTATCTTCAAAAGAAATCAACCATGACTTAAATGCAGTATAATATTAAAACCTGTCCATTTGAAATGTACTTAATTTCTAACCTTTGTTAGGAAGAAACGATCAAATGTAGACACAAGTTCATGTAAAGGATTGTAAAGGCTATTTGTATGTGAGTTTAGAACAGTGAACACACCTACACTTTCCAGTCATTCTCAGGACACTTCAACTATGCCTTAAGTGCAGTGATATCTTGAAACCTTACCATTTGAAATATACTTGTTTTCTAAATTTTGTAAGGAAGATACCGTCAAATGTAGACACTTAGCTAGTACAGTATACTTAAAGGATTGTGAAGGCTTTTTGTATTAGTGTTAGGGACAGCGTACACTACACACCTACTCATTCCTGTCATCTGAAAGGGCATAAACTATGTCTTAAATGCAGTACAATCTTGAAGTCTTTCCATTTGAAAGATACTTGTTTTTTATCTTTGTTAGGAAGATACAATCGAATGTAGACACCAGTTCATTTCAAAGAGTTGTAAAGGCTTTTAGTATGTGAGTTGAGAACAGTGTACACTACATATCTACACTTTCCTGTCATTCTCAAGAGACTTCAACTATGCCTTAAATGCAGTACAACCTGAGTTTCAAAACGGCACATCTAAAAAAGAAACCAGTGCAAAATGGCACAACTTATGATGACCCGAGTTTCAAAACTGCACATCTCAAAAAACTGGTTTGCGAAATGGCACATCTCAAGTACATAATGGCATTTCTCAAATGGGCTTGGTGCAGGAATAGCATATCTCATGTACATGCCATAATTTTTAACGCACAAAATTCAAACTAATGTGTTCTGTTTACGATGACCCAATAAACCACCCTACAAAATTTCAATTGATTTGATGAAAAAATATGGGAGTAAATCAGTTTGTTCCATTTATCTGAAAACTATAAAAAAAAGAGATATGCCATTTTGCTAGCACAGTGACAATGGTGACTAGGGCAGCAAAAATCAATTAATCTTTAATTTAAAAAGCATTGAAATTGAGATAAATGAACTTTAAAAACTACATTATTATATAACTTTCTAATCATATACATTATGTTGTTTGTATAATGCCAAACCTTAGCCGGATCATTTACTGCCTTTTTTTTTCAATCTTGTAAAAATATCTCTCAATTAGTCTCTTGATACTTACTCCTGCTTATCTACCTTTTTTAAAGTCTTTTTTTTAGATAGATTAACTTTCCGTCTGAGCTAGCTTTTGTCCATCTCCATCCAAGCTTCTGTCGCTCTGTCTTTTTATCCTATCTGCCATAAATTCCTAATATCGTCCTCTATTTCATTGTCTTCATTTTATCAAAGGTGTATTGGTCTGTTTTTTTTTCTTTCCCTGTGTCTGTCTTGTCTCTCTGTTTATTTAAAACCATTTTCTCTTTTCTTTTATTATCTTCTATGTCTCATTTCCTTGTTTATAGTACCTCTCTTATCACTTTCATATCTTTATAAGTCAATATTTTCCCTTTTTTCCCTTATTATGCCATTATTTTCCATACTGTGCGCCAATGTTTGGTACTCATTTCAGTATACTGTACCACCCCCATCCCCTCTTACTAACGTAACTTGTTAAAGGTATTTCTATAACCATCTCTTCAGTATATTACTTGTGTTTCAGTCTTTTGTTTCTTTCCTTTTGAATAGTTCCCACCATTTTTACTTGAAATTGGGACTCCACCATTAAGTTGAGTTAATACCATTAGTGAACTTTAATCAACAGTTCTCATTCAAGTTTGAACTTTTGGCATGCGTACAAGGATACTCCTATAGGAAATGCAAAAGGGCCTACCCTAACCTACCTACCATTCCAACGAGGCTGTTTTCATCGACTGCTAAAAGTAGCCGTCTTCATCAGCTCTCTATCCTTCTCTATCCAGAGCATCCTTTTTTCCATTTCACCCTTTTCAGCTGAACCAGTTGATCCCGCCATCTTAGTTTATTTCTACCTCTGGATCTTTTGCCTTTTAATCGCCATAAGACAGATAAACAAATGGTTGGTGTTTGAATTTTTCAAAATGATTTAAGTGCTACACCGGTGTTTCTGATATCCAGCTCCCCGGACGTGTCCACCAAACCAAGTGAAGTGTCCCACTACGAACATCTGTATCATCAGACGCTACATGTGTGACGGAGACAATGATTGCGGAGATAACAGTGACGAAAATCCTTTCTTCTGCCACCTGGTTTCTTGTGCACCTGGTAAAAAAAAAACAAGAGAAAATATTTTTAAAACTGAAACGTTACCATATGGTGCCCTGAAAATGACAATGGTTTCTCTCCACTAAACACTGTTTTGAGAAATTGGACTTAAAAAATTTAGCACCGCACACTTCCACTACTAAAATAAAGATTTTTTGATGTGTCAAGAGCCTTCAAAATAAAGATCAGATCCACTTTTAAATGCTGACATAGAAATAGCATTGATGGTACGAATTTTAATTGAAAAAAACGACAACTGGAGTTAGAACCTGCTCATTCTCAGGGAGCCATATAGGTGTCTGTGAACGCAAACAAAAAAGATTCTAGTATAAAAATTGATACAGTTGTATGAGACAACATTGGAAGAATACAGGGCACCAACAAATTTCACTTTCATGACAGCATTTTTGAGTTACATTGCATAAAATTAAGGGGCTGATCAAACGGGTGTCTTTGGATTGCACGTCCTTTTTGTGTCATTTTTTTGTTCCCAAACATACACCATACTGAACATATAGACATACTGAACATTGATATTAAAAAAAGAGTCCATGTTAATGTTAATAGTAACGTCTTTGGCATAGAGGTAGAACTAAATCAACCCTTAAGATGAGTATGACCTTTCAGACAAATCTCAACTTCTTATACGATGAATGACATTGTACATACCAGGTGACTTCCAGTGTTCCCGTAGCCACAAGTGTATTCCTGGCAGTTGGCAGTGTGACGGAGATGATGACTGCGGTTACAATGAAGATGAGTCATCGGAAACTTGTAGTGAGTAGCTCGACCAGGCGATTTTGTGATGCTTTTGTATATGAACTATGTGACGCGACGTGGTAAAACCAGGCTTATGTCAAACTGGGTCAAACTCATGAAATGGCTGCTCAAAATAATAAACTATTATCAGATAAGTCTACCTGGCCGGCCTCTAAATCAAATATCTCAGGCTCTAGTAAAGTTAGAGTAATGATTTGTTTTCTAATTTAGGTACATGAAGCTTCCAAAAAATACTAATAACTCCAAATAATAAAATGTTGACACCACATTGGGTCACATTATTATGTTACGAACAGGTCTATAATCTAAATGTATGTGTAAAATATATAGACATCTTTATACATGTTAAAACTTCGTTGTAATCAATGTTAAAAGTTTCGTCCCTAAAAAAAATCTCTTTAACTTTTAATAGTTAACAGCCAGGACATGATGCAAAGCAATTCGCAGAAGCGGTTCAAAAACTTTTTAATATAACTGCACGAAAACTACATGTATTACAAGAAGATGAACAGTTTTATAAAAGGCAAATGTGATTCAGCCGTCCTCTAAATATTTTGTCAAAACCCAACAATATTAGACAGGTATGCTGTATGATTGGTGGGTAATGTAAATAGAGAAGTAAGAAATCGTGGAATAACGGTTACCACGGATAGATACTTTTCTACCCACATATAGTTTATCTGATACACAAGTCCAGTTTTTCATACAAGTAATACTCCAGCTTAAGTAAAACTATACTTAAAAGATTATTTTAATTGGCTCTGTAGAGAAATGAAGAGCAAAATTAACTAGTGGATGTTTGTTTGAGCAAGATGGGTTAAATGTAGTGCATGAATTGTCGTTCATTTGGGCGGGAGAAAGAAAATAATAGACCCATTGATAGATAGATAAATAGAGATAGAGAGAGGGGGGAGGGAGAGAGAGAGAGGGAGGGGGAGAGAGAGGTAGAAAGACAGGTAGAGAGAGAGGTGGACAGAGAGAGAGAGGGGTGCGGGGAGTGCAAGTATGGGTATCTGCGATGGAAACAACGTTAGCTCTCTTTATTATAACATTCATACCGTTAGAACCTATTAGCCTGAATGAGCAGTGGTTTTTTTTTCAGTACATATATTTATCTAACTATGTATAGACTGAATAAACTTGTATTGAATCATCTCAGTGAAGAACACAATACTTCAATTCAATTTAATTCAATAGTTTTATTAGGCCAGAGGCCAATTCATCAATATACATGTAGAATAACATTCGATCTTCAAGTATCGTTTTCAAGCACAATTAACAAGTACAATCACCAATTAGATATATACACTCTCTCGCTACGCAGCCGGAAAACTCTCATTCACATACTATCGACATTGTTTAATATACTGTAAAGACTATGTTTTCCTTTCTCTTGCCTCCGCCAGCGTCTTTCAATCGCACGTGTCAGAGTGACCAGTTCGCGTGTGATAACGGTCGATGTGTGTCTCAGAGATGGGTCTGTGACAGTGAGGATGACTGTGGCGACAATTCTGATGAAGACGATGCCAGAAACTGCAGTAAGAGAATTTTTTGATAATCACTTCTTTATCTTTCTTGTCTGGATTCCAATTCTAGGGGTTATAAAATTACAAATAGAATTAATATAAACCATGCCACTTAAGTGTAAAAATCACACTTTGCTTTGAGTATGGCACCTAAAATTCTGTATCCTTTGTGTATTCATATATAATGAATTGATACAATAAATGCACAATTTTTTTGCTGATTCGATGTTGAAGTGAATGATGTTGCTTTTTATTGTTTGTGAAACTTATACTAGTGTAATTGTGAGTAGTTGATTAATATCATTGATTGAATGAGCTTTTACGGAGTAATGTCTCTTACAGGTGAGTTTATTCTTAAGGGGAGGGAAGAGTAAATGTGCCCTAATTAATCATCAAACATTATTAGAATATCTCAGTTTTACTATTACTACTATTATTATTATATGACTATTACTATTGTTATTATTTTTATTACGATTTTTATAATCATTATTATCATTATTATTATTATTATTACTAATATTGATATTTACCATGAACTATAAAGAAAACAAGCGTACTCGCCCTCTCAGATCTTTAGACCTGTAAATCAAACAGACAGTATATGAAGATGGCTACACATGTTATAATAAAAATCCACACTTTATTGTTATCTTCATAGTCAAATTCGTCATTTTTTTATTATTTCTTTTCATGAACTGCCACATAGACGACCGCACCTGCCCTCCAGACACATTCACATGTGAATCCAACAGGCAACAAAGCTCTTACCCTTGCATTCCACTAAGCCGGGTGTGTGATGGAGTCAGGAACTGTCGTAACGGGGAGGATGAGACGCAGACCTGTCCTCCCAGGACCTGCATGGCACATCAGTTCAAGGTCAGATAGACTTTTGATTGATAGATGCGATGGCAAAGGTTTAAGTTGAGATGGAGTTTTAGACCAAATATTGCTGAAACTGAAAAACAAGCATTCTTGAATTTTGAAGAAAATGGGTTTTATTCTTTGAAACGCCAATAATAAAAAAATCCCTTTAATGTAATAGTAAAATGCCTGCGATTGCGTGGGTTTAATGTAAGAATGAACTCAACTTCAATAAAAACTTCCATTGCGTTCTTTTTCTTCTCAAAATGATGTTGTATTGACTGATCTATAGATGGTAAATTTGTCTTCTTCTTTCCGTAGGCTTACTCTCTGCCCGACTAATTTTCTTTCAGTTTCAGTCTGTCTTTATATCTCTGTTTACACATATCTGTCTGTCCGTTCTTTCTCCCTCTCTTTTGGCCCGAAATTATGAGTTATTTGTATCTAAATCTGCCAGATTATCGTCAAGTACACTATCGTTGTTTAGATATAGGTCTGGATCCTGTTCAGAATTTTAATTTACGCAACTAAGAGCTGTGGCTCTTGTAAGTTCTGAGTTTTACATTCTCTAGGCTTATCAAACATCACAAAGATAAATACTGCACGAGCCCAGATTAGTTCTACTGTCGATATTGGTACACAAACACTAGCTTAAGGTAAGCTCTCTCAATAAGTGCAGTCTAAGGCACCGGCTCTGTGGCCTAGCGGTAAAGACACTCGCTCAGAGATCGGGAGGTACGGGTGCGATCCCCGGCCGAGTCAAACCAAGGACTTTAAAATTGGTATTAGTAGCTGATCCGCCTGGTGTCTGGCATTATGGATTTAGTTCTAAGTCTGGTCGGCCCGGTGTCAGGATAATGTGACTGGGTATGCTGTATGCAAGCGCTCCTTATAGCACAGTATGGCAGCACGCTTTAAATTGTTCAAGCGCCGTCTCTGAAATAACCATGTAGTTGAAAAGAGACTTTAAAGTTCAAACAACCAAACAACCAAAGCAGTCTAAGGTTTTGTCCAATGTACAGTTTTCTTGCTGTGCCTTAACAAAGTTAAGTCATTATTTCAATTCGTGTATACAGCAAAAAAAAACCTCAAAGATAAAATAATTTCTCCATGACTTAGCCTCTCAATGACCAGGTTTTGTTACCTTTCCCTTTTTTTCCGAACCTGTAATGGTTGGCAAAAAGTCTTCTTTTATTTGAAGTATAGGATTTGTTATTTTAAATGGGTGTATAATACACCTTATAAGGAATTGGACTACAGAATAATTGCTGTTTAAAGAATTTGGCTCGTCACGAAAATTAAAAACATCGTTTGAAATAGTATGACATGTGTCTTTTCCCTTGCTACTCTTTGTTTCTTAAAGATATCCAAAACCATAATTTGAAATGTAATAAATGTATTTTTCAAGTAACAGTACTGCGGCAGAATGTGGCGATCAAGACTGCTGATTCTTTTATACAACTTATTTGTTTATGAAGATCAAATTCTAAACGTTCTTTACCTCTTGAGGAATTGTTTGAGACAACGCTGACTTTCTTTGAAAAACTTTGCTTTATTGTGAGAATTTAACGCCTCTTAAAGCGTTGTTCAAGAATCTTATAGTACCTATTAGCAAAATTATCAAACAAACTCTAAGCGTTAGTTTACGGACATAGAGTCATTATGGTGATGAAATTTAGGCAATACTTTTGAACAACAACATCTTTGTCATGAGACTTGACATAGTATAGGGTACCGGGCACAGACTTGGAACTCAACTCGCTTTCCAGTTGAAACAAATTTAAATATATTTACACTTTTTAAACTACTGAAAGTTATGGCGCCTCAAAAGGAATGTTTAACCTTTGACGTGAGTTCTTCTTTGTTCAAACTCACAAATGTATAAAATAGGAACAAATGGCACGTGTTCATGTCTACAAAAAGTCAGATAAAGAACATCTAAAACCTGAGAAAACCGCAAGAATTTATATGCTTTAAATCATTTTAGTTTAATTGGGATTGCAAATCTGACGGTTATGCACTTGACAACTATCTAAATTTCTCCTGATTAAAAAAAAATGGAGTGAGAACAAGAATTAACTCAAGTGACGAGATAACTTTCGTTACAAAATGTTTCGTATGTTTTCAGTGTGACAACGGGATCTGCATCTCCTCAAGGTTCCGGTGTGACCATGACAACGACTGCGGCGACATGTCGGACGAGCCTGATGACTGCAGTGAGTTCTAATATATTCTTCATCAGCATTATCCCAGTAATAATTTACAATTGAAGCCATTTTTATCGTTCCCTTTAACATTATACAGGTAGGGAATGTCAATTTTAGTCAATTTTATCAGTATGCATTCGTCTTTAATCTGGAAATAATATGCTAAAATAAAATAGTCAATCTGATCAATTCAACTTTTTTTTGGAGTAATGTTTTGATCGAAGGCTAAAGCCTTTTTATTTCTGACTATCAACATAAAACAATATAATTCAAACACACTAAAAGCCAACTGCATATCATCCAACCGGTAATTCTATGTTGCTAAAAAAAAGAATACTGCTTCATCTAGTTTCGACACAACTTGCCATAAGGATAAATCTGGGCTGCTATTTTTTAAAACATACCAAATCGAGTTTTCAGAGTTAGGCCAAATGTTTCTTTATTCAAGTTGTCAAAGCCATATTAAACTTCTGAGACGTGCAGAGAAATAAGCTGTTTTGCGTTAAAAAACAAAAGCCAGTAAAATGAGAATTTTACTGTATATCAAAACGTCTAGCTTGCAATATTATATTTCTTTTTCATCGTTGTTGCATTTACTTTGCAAATCGTTCATGGCCTGGCAGTTATTTCTTCTAAGTCGATGATATATAAGGGATATTACCCTCTTACAGTTTATCATTAATCCTTAGGGTTTAAGCTTTATTTTGGCATGGTGAACAACTTCTAGATACTCTTGGAGTTACCATACCTTCCGACTGATCTTAGTAGCAAGCAGCTCAACTACTCCAAACCGGCTCTGTGGCCTAGCGGTAAAGACACTCGCTCAGAGATCGGGAGGTACGGGTTCGATCCCCGGCCGAGTCAAACCAAAGACTTTAAAATTGGTATTAGGAGCTGATCCGCCTAGTGTCTGGCATTATGGATTTAGTGCTAAGTCTGGTCGGCCCGGTGTCAGGATAATGTGACTGGGTGCGGTGTATGCAAGCGCTCCTTATATCACAGTGTGGCAGCACGCTTTCAATTGTCCCAAGCGCCGTCTCTGATATAACCTTGTAGTTGAAAAGAGACGTTAAAATTCAAACAACCAAACCAAACCAACTACTCCAACCAATATACAAGGCTAGAGTTGAAGAGTTACTTCAGCCTTTACTACTGATATTTTTGAGGATTATCATTTCGAACTTTTTAAAAACCATCATAATTATATCAGACTACCGCACGTGTAGTGTAGACCAGCTTACCTGTGGCAACCAGCGCTGTGTCCCGCAGACCTGGGCCTGTGATGGCGATGATGACTGCGGAGATAATTCCGATGAAACAGAAGATCTTTGCTGTGAGTTCCAAAAGTTGTCCTTTTATTTTTGTTTCTATGAGGGAGCCCGTCTGTTTGTGCGTAGGAAAAAAATGTTTTTGGTTCTGTAATGTTAGAATTGAACATTTTATTGAAGTTTTCATTATAGGAAGGCATACTAGATTGGGAGGTTGAAGTTAGCTTTTTTTGGCTTCTGTTATACTATTGATATGTTTAAATTATCGAAAAGCTTCTAGTAAAGCACGTTATGGGAAGTTTAATCTTTTTCTTTTTCGAAGTAGTAACCTTATATTTGACGGATATATTAACTCTATGACTAATATATGAAACTGAACACCCACTTGTATTTTCTATACAAATTAAACCCGGCCCACTTTGACAAAACGCTCCTTAGCCTCGTCTATAAAGCAATACTTCAGAGTGTCGTCTGTTTTACATAGGTTAGTTGGGTAGGAAATGTTAACAAATACATGGTAAGAAAAATTGACTAGGGAATGTAGTAACATTTGCAAACAAAATATCGAGTTCCTAAACAAGAATTTATTGTTTCTCAGTAAATCTCAAAGCAAAACCATCACAATTGTAACAGAAAAAACACTACCCATTTTACTACCAGATACAGGTAAGTTTCTCTGAACGCCCAGGAAGGCCCTTAAGCACAAAATCTTGACCAAAAAAACGCTACAAAAAATCGTTCGTGCCAACTTCCATTAAATTGTTTAAATTGTCATTCATGCTTTCTTCTACGCAAACACATACTTAATTCTTGTTAGTGGATAATTTCATTACCTTTTTGAAACTGGGTGTTTTGTGTTTTTGTTATTTCTTGTAGATCTAGGTTTGTAGCAAATAACCAAAACACATTGCCTCTTGAAAGAAAAATAAAGATTTATCGTACTTTCTCTTTTCATTTTCATAACCGTTTTGAAAATGGTGGGTTTTTTATGTCTTGTACATGTATGTTTCTTGCAATAACCAAAACAATGTGCATCTTGAAGAAAGAAAAATAAAGTTGTATCGTACTTTCTTTTTTTCCTATAAGTAACCCCAGAGCCAACATGTCCTGGCAACCAGTTCCGGTGCGATGATGGTCAGTGCATTCCGTATGACATAGTCTGTAACAAGAACCCCGACTGTAGCGATGAGTCGGACGAGCAACACTGCAGTGAGTACATTCATGGGTCCTGAAAATACCGGCTCTGTGGCCTAGCGGTAAGACACTCGCTCAGAGATCGGGAGGTGTGGGTTCGATTCCTGGCCGAGTCAAACGAAGGACTTTAAAATTGGTATTAGTGGGCTGATCCGCCTAGTGTCTGGCATTATGGATTTAGTGCTAAGTCTGGTCGGCCCGGTGTCAGGATAATATGACTGGGTGTTGTGAATGCAAGCGCTTCTTACATCACAGTGTGGCAGCACGCTTTCAATTGTCCCAAGCGCCGTCTCTGATATAACCTTGTAGTTGAAAAGAGACGTTAAAATTCAAACAACCTGAAACAACCTGTGTCCTGAAAATACCCTAACCCTGCCTTAGACAAGATTTGTTTGCCCTTGTAATAAATAGACACTACTGTTTTCCTTTTAATGATAATATAATAATAATAATAATAATAATAATAATAATAATAATAAGAAGAAGAAGAAGAATAATAATAATAATAATAATAATAATAACAACACTTTATTAATTTTTTTTTTCAAGAAATTGGTTTTGCAGACGTGGTCACAATTAAATTAAATAGAAAAGAGTTCAAAATGTTTTGAAATAACAACAAATGGGCATATTTTACATTAGAGATATCGGCATAAAGAGGAGGTCAGAGCGCAAAGGCCAAAGGTAGGGGTGCTAAAGTTATCTCATATTAACATCGTGACGTTGTAAATAAAAAATAGGTTTCAGACAGAAATTTTTTTAGCTTGAATAAAACACACTTCGTAGTAGAGAGAAAGAAGAAAACAAACCAAATAATAGGTAAGAGAAAAAGAAAAAGGAAAGAGATAGTGAGTCGCAAGGATCAAGAAAGTATAGACAATGTAACATCTAACACAGTAATAAAGGCAGACATTTCGGGCATTTCCACTAAAAAGCCTACTTCTCTCCACTGCTAATTACATAGTTTTATAATATTTCAATTTTCAAGATTAAGTCTGCAGTATAACTTCTAAAACCCTATGATAGAGAGAACAGTGCCAGCCTTTACCTTACGTTTTCTTAGGTTCGACAAGCAGCTCACATCAATAGTCTAGCACAAGTCGTGTTCTCATTTAGCCCAAAAAATAAAAAATAAAAGGTGCACTAGGTTTGTGTGTATTTCAATCATTTTTTATTCTCTATTTTTTCTTTTTCTCCACCATGCTAGATATAAACGAGTGTCGCAATATTCGCATGAACCAATGCGAGCACCGGTGTATTGACACCCTGACCAGCTTCAGGTGTGAGTGTAACTCCGGCTTCCAGCTCATGTCTGACCGACGTGCATGTCGAGGTGAGGAAGTTGATAGTCATTGTGATACACGATTCTCAGTTTATGGCTAACTTTGAATCCATGTGTGAGAAGAGCTGGGAAAACCATCCATTTTGATAAAAAAAAATGAAATGTACTTTTAATTCATTACCATAAAAGAAGAGATTGTCCACCATTCATTACTTTTTATTTGATGACTATAGTTATGTTAAATCATATTTAAATTACGACATGTTTTGTTGATGTTCTTAAGTTGCAGATAGAGTAAAATATTTTCTTTAAGGGCTATAACTCTTAATGTGTATCAGCGACATGTGGATGGTTTTTCAAGGTCTTCAAACATTTTGATTGAACTTGCGATGACTATCATGGGTTAGTTGAAGACTTAAATAAAAAAGATAATAATGACAATGATGATGATGGTAACATTGAAGCTATAAATGAAATAGAGTAGAAAGAAAGATGACTATTGCATTATTGTTAATTTTAGCCCCTTTTAATCTGCCAAAAAACGACTGTCTGCATTTATCTCGCTCAGTTCCCCTTGCTCTATGGCTGTATCTCTTTCTTTTTCTCTCTATCTCTATCTCTCCCTTTTAATTTTTTTCTAACTTCCACTCTCTGTGATGCCCCAAAAATTCTCTTACAGTTCATCCCGCTAACTATCCCTACCTTACTTTTCTTTTTTTAACACTTGATTTCAAACTAAACCATAATTTTTTTCAGGGGGGAGGGGGAGTGTTAGATTGAGCCATTAAAAATTGCGTCTAGCTATTTGAATTGAGCAGAGTGTTGCCCATGAAAATTACCAATCCAAATCCCATAATACGTGTAAAGTCTCCATGTTTGTGTTCGCTCGGCATCAGATATTGATGAGTGTGTCGAGGAAGTGGGCGTCTGCTCTCAGCAGTGCCAGAACACGGAGGGAAGTTTTATCTGCAAGTGTTCTACAGGCTATCAGAAGGCTGACGATGGCCGGGCATGCAAGAAGATGGACAGTGAGTTTGGCGATGTAATGATATTGCTTGTGACAGCATTGCTGATATTTAATAGTGTTATATAAGGGTTTTTGTTCTGAGAGTAGCAGTAGATTTAGTTGTTTTGGAGGTGGAGGTCAAAGTAATAGTAATAGTAGTAGTAGTAGTGGCATTAATAGTTGAAGTAGTAGTAATAGTAATAGTAGCAGTAGTAGTAGTAGCAGTAGTAGTCGTAGTAGTAGTAGTAGTAGTTGTAGTAGTGGTAGTAGCAGCAGCAGCAGGAGGAGGAGGAGGAGTAGAAAGTCAGAGTAGCAGAAACAGTATTAGCACTAGTTGCAGTAGTATTAGAAGTTGCATCATAAATGCAGTATAATTACATAAAACAGATATGGCTGTGGCAATACCAGTATTAGTAACAACAGCAGCAGCAGAGAATGAATTTAAAATTTGTACATAATTCATGTAGTTTTTAACACTGCACCACAGGTTGCATTAATAACTTTCTAGGTTTACGCCAATCGTTTACTACTCTTTATCGTAAGTGTGGTAGTTCAGATTAGTAGGCAGACATAATACAGAAAAATGTATCATCATACGTTAATCATCGGGTTGTTGTTTTTTTTCATACCTCTTTTAAAAGTTTTTATAACCGCCTTCTCGTGTTTCTCCAGATGTGACGCCTTGGCTGGTGTTTACAAACCGTTATTATCTGAGAGAGATCTCCACAGAGGGTGACAACCAGAGA
>BMAT01004175.1:3157-13818 GCA_019649035.1 Elysia marginata | reverse complement strand
ATAACTGATACTCATACACAAATATTACTCATTACCATATTCTAATTATGCCTATTCTGTTTGCGGTTTATATTCACTTCTGTATTTTTATATAACGGTAACAAACGGCCGGTTTTCTGTAGTAGTGCTTCAGGGTTGTGATTATATGTGCTTTTCTGACAATAACTCTTCGTTATGAAAAACATTATTTAACAAGATTAGTTGTGTTACTATTATTAAGAATGATATAATAATGTTTGCTAAGATAACAGATTCATATGCCAGATGATTTATTACCTTTTCGAATATGTACATTATTGTAATGTTTTGTCTTTATGGTAGTGCACGGGCTAAATTCCTTGACGACGCGACAAATAAAATCTTACATTATCATTGCTCTTCTGATATGAACGTGAAAGTTGTACTAAGACTGTAGCTCTCTCTCTCTCTCTCTCTCTCTCTCTCTCTCTCTCTTTTTGTCTCTCTCTCTCCATTTGCTTTTCCTTTTACCTTTAATTCCGTGTACTGGTATATATTTAATAATGTTTATCCTGTCCGCACCTCTTCCTTTACCGCTCTATGACACTTTCCTTTCAAGCTTAGTTTACAGTTTACACTACTATCGATAGGCCGACCTTGGGTAAGCGAAGCGAGACCTAGCACAGGCTTGACACAAGTTATGGCGGAACCTCTCGTTTGCTCTGCGCCCACTGCAGCCAATGGTAAAACATCGGCTGCGAGCGGTCTAGCTATTTATAGGTTGAGGTCTGTGCGCTGGCACCGCAGACAACAGCCACCGGTTAGCGCTGCTGGTTAGCCTAGCCGCTAGACGCGAGAGGCAGGCTATACCAAGTGGGGATTTCCAAACACACATTCAAATGTACTGTGTGTATAGATTTTCATAATGCCATTGAATGTTAACATGATGATTATCCGTGCCTTGTTAATGTCTCGTACCACACTCTTGGCTCTGTGTTTGCTTTCTTGTTTATATATATCTAATTCTTCTTCCATTTTCTGTACCATGACCAACATTACAAAGCTTATAAAAATGGCTAGACTAATAAGGAATTGTATTACAAGTTATTTGGAAATAAACAGTAATGGGCGGGGAGGTAAAAAAAACCAACAGAAATGATTGTCTAAAGGAGTCAGCGGGCCATTGCATTCAAATTTAAGAAGCCGCTCGCGCAGCGAGGCAGCGACGACAGAAAGGCCCGACCGAGCCATAAGATTCAAAAAGGCCAGCGACGAGCAGCAAGGCCCACCGAACTATGAGACCCAGTAATTCCCACGAAGTCGCATAGAGCTATGAGTCCCTGCGATGCCCACAGAGATCGAGCGATTATGAGCTCGCGATTCAGTAGCTGCCGGGAGTGCGGAGGGAATGATTCCCAGATTTGGCGAGCAGACCCCAGCTGTGGTCTCGACCAAGATTTACAGTTTGCCTCCCAACACACGACTATAACTTAGTGTAATCCCAGAAGAACAACACAGTATAAAGCACACCCAAAAAGACAACTCACTACCTCAATAGCACACCCTGGCGTGAGAAAACACTCAGTCTGTGGGTCAGCTATGCTGGGGCCGAGACATGCGAGCGTGTATGCTTGTTCTTACCATCCCAGCTGAAAGAGATAGACGCCAATGTAGGCCTCCACAGAGACGGCGGTCTAGCAGCTTGCCGACTAACGCCTAGCCAGGCCGAAAACACTAAAAAGAAAACTATGCAAAGTATTTCAAAATTACAGCCTGAAGATAACAATCGAAGTTAATAAGGAGATAGTTAATTTCCTCGATGCAACCCTTAAGCTAAGGTACGATTCGTACAAACCGTACAAGAAACCAAACAACAACGCTAGTTACACCCACAATTAAAATCTACCGAAAATCATCATGAAAAGGATAAACATAAATTCGAAAAATGAACAAATTTTCAACCATGCAGCCCCCATATACACAGAGGCACTGAAGAGAAGCGGATTTAACCAAATCTTTAAATTCAGTAAAGACAAAGAGGAGACTAGCAAGAACATAGAAGACAGAAAAAAGAAGCAGAAAAATAACCTGGTTCAACCCTCCATTCAGCGACAGAGTGTTATCAAACGTTGCAAAGATCTTCCTCTCCATGATTGACCGGCATTTCCCAAAGACGAACAAACTTCACAAAATCTTTAATAGAAACACCGTCAAAGTCAGCTACACTTGTATGCCCAACGACAATCAAACAATCTGGAATCACAACAAGAAATTATTACAACACCGTAATGAAAAGTCACCTACAGAAACAACGTGCAACTGCCGAATAAAATGAAACTGCCTGCCAAAAGGACATCGCCTGGCTAAGTGCATCGTCTGTGAGGCCACCGTAACGGAGACAAAACAAACGAACAATAAACATATGTGTAGGACTCACAGAAAACATTTTTCAGACCAGGTATAATCAACACAAGTCGTCCTTCAAACTACACCATAAAAAAGCTTCTACCAGCCTAAGTGAACATATTAATTTGCGCCCTTAAAAACAAAAAAAAGAACACCAACAGAATGGTAGATCCGGAAAAAAAAAAAACTAGACCGTATATGCCACGGCATAAGACTTGCCCGTAATAAGCCTAGAAGAAAAACTTGCTATACTAAAAACAGGTTCCTTTAATGTTCGAAAGGAGATTCTTTTCACATTGTGCTCATATAAGAAAGTTCTGGTTAGTGAATGCACCCCAGTCGGCAACGCTGGTAAACATCATCACCAGCCACAACAAAGCCATACTCAAAAGCAAAGAAGATAAAATTACCCCAATAAAACTATGTAATTGCAGAAACAAAAGCGAGTGCCCCCTAAGAGTAGAGGTAAATGCCTAGAGAAATGCATCGGATATAAGGCAAAAACAACCCCAGAACCAGTATATACGTACATAGGAAAAACGGAAAACCCATTCAAGACTAACAAAATCAGTACACGTCAAGCTCCAGATTACCACACAGAAAATTCGACACAACACATAGCGAACGCATATGGGATTAGAATTCTACAGCAATGATATGTTTCGATGCCGTTGAGGCATCTGTTCACACGCACTCCCTTCTTTCTAGATAGCCGGTCCGTTTTCTCCTTTCAGCTGCTCCAAATGAACGTTTTATTCTTACCTATCAAAAACCCTGTGGATCATGAATGTGTGACGTATCTGGCTTATATTGAACATTTTCTCATTGGCCGTTATCTCTTCAAAAAGAAGGTAACTTTGCACTTAAGAAAGAGTACATTTTTTAAACTAGCGACAAAAGTTATACTACAGATAGGTGGTTGATTTTATGTTGTTGTTGTTTTTTTAAAATCATTTTTGACTTCACTGGAGTGTAGAATCTATAGTATTCTGATTTAAATCGACATTCGGAAATGCCATGTCATACCTAGCCCCCCCCCCCCCCCCAAAGAAAAAAAAAGAAAGAAATAGCTCATAAGGAAAGGTCTTACACGTCTACGCTGGACATATTATATTATGTCGCATATCGGTGACTGTTCTTTCCTTACTATTCTGCCAAAGTAAGTGACAGTGAAATAGGTCCAAAAATATGGTTATACTTATAGTCTTCCACTGCCGAAGGCAGTCTCAAGACTTTAAATATTCTTCTCAGCAGGAAAATACATACCAACAAAAAGTTCAACTTTTATTTCAGAGCATTACAGCACGACTGCCTTTTATACGCTCTAATACTGACGTTCTACAAATTTCAAGCACTGCCATTTGCAAGGTACTCATTTTACAGGTAGGTGGACTGAGGAAAATGTGGATAAACTGCTTTCCTAAGGCAATTACAACATTTGTCGTTGTTGGATATCAAACCCGCGACCGCCGGATCACAAGTCCGGCGCATTTACTACTAAGCCCGCTGCTCCACCAAATCATGAAACATAATATAGTGTTCAAGGTGAAATCGCCCTTGATCGAACTGGTGTATGTCGCTCTCTTTCCTTTTCTCTCTCTTATTTCATTTTCTATCATCTTTCCTTCTAACGCATTGGATATCAAAGAGTGACATGTCAGTTTACTTTTGCCACTAGCAAAAGCAAAAAGATCGATATTAAATAGAATCTATAATTATAATCTGATTAAGTTGTACCCCAAAATACCTTTCAACTTGCCATTGGCGCTCTGTTTCTATATGCCTGTCCCTGTCTGTCTGTCTCTGTCTGTCTGTCTCTGTCTGTCTGTCTGTCTCTGTCTGTCTGTCTCTGTCTGTCTCTCTCTGTCTGTCTGTCTGTCTGTCTGTGTCTGTCTGTCTGTCTCTCTCTGTCTGTCTGTCTCTGTCTGTCTCTGTCTGTCTGTCTGTCTCTGTCTGTCTCTCTCTCTACCTCCCTGTATCTTTCTCCCTCTATTCTTCCTTAATTCTCCATAGTGTGTTTTTTTTCGAATCTTTTGTTCACCAACTCTGAAAATTACTGGGTCATATAACATTTTTTTTTGCATCAACGAACACTATGAAATCGTTACTCGGTTGAACCTTTAATAAAATAAATCAACTTAGCTTGACATCTACTCTTAGTCTTTTTAATTCTTTGAAATGTTATCTATTTTCTGTCTCTCTCTAACTTCACAACCGCCTCCCTCCTCTCTCTCTCTTTCCCTATCTCGCTTTTTGTTTTCCTATGTTTTCCTCGATTTTTATCGGAATTTTTTTTTATATATTAAAGCTTTTTAATGTGTTTCTGAACCTTTCTGTGCTTCTATATACCTATGTTTTTTTGTTTGTGTCTTCCTATCTTAAACTATCTTCTTCTTTCATATTTTTTGAAGGCGTGAAGAAATATGGAAGGGATGGCAACAGCTGGTTGGAAACTAATGCTTTAGTTGATGGGCGCTATTTATTTACTTGCTTTAAAACAAAAACAAAAGTTAACTGCCCTGGGGCTATATAACTGTACAGTCACTCGCCAGACTAACATTGCGCCAGAGTTGGCTCACGTTGCTTTCAATCTGGTCTTTTCCTCTCTCAAGTTTAATACGATATAGTTATTTGTTTTCACAATAGAGCTACCATGATCGGGTACCAGCTAAGCTTGCTGGCACTTCTGCTAGTGTCACACCAGGGTCTCACCTTATCAGTTCAGAATGGTTCAGACCCTAGCATACCGTTTCAGCTGATAGTGACCCCAGCACTTGCCAACAGGTACACGCCCAAGAATATAAGTCTACGATGTGAAAGCAATCCTAGTGTACCAAATACGCTCACCCAGATTTTCAGAACAAGGATCGTCAAGAAATCGCTCTCTGGCTGGGATTTAATTGCTGAGCAGCGAGATAATGAGGACACTCCAACAGTGGTAGGAAATGTAAGTGCCACAGGGAACACCAAAGGTGCCCTTTCCAACGTTTTTCTGGAGATTTCTTGCAATCCTACGAAACCAGACTGTTTTGGTATTTTTAGATGTGAAGTCATTGGCTCTGATGTCACAGACAAAAGCGCTATGGTGAGTTCATCAATCATTGAAGTTGATGAGTTTAATAACCTTCTATATCATTTGGTAAATGTTTCCGCGGACACTCAAGAAAAGGGTCAAGATATGGAAAACTTTATAGATACGAAAATATCTAAACTGAGCGGTGGATGTAGAGGACTGTCGAGATCGGTAGTAACCATGGGCTCTGTTTTTGAGATTGGGCTTGATAAAATTCAGAGCTCACTAGAAAGTTTTGAAGCCGCTTCACAAGAAAGAGACTCGATGGATGATATGAGGTTCAAGAGATTTGAGTGTAGCGAGCTTTCTTACAAAGACAGGCTCGCCAAGCTTGAGCGAGTGGTAGAAAGACTAAACCAATGGCCTTCGGGTAACTACGCTCTGTTGCAGCCCAAGTTGGGCTGCCCAGCAGACTTAGCTTTTTTCAGTAAGACTCGTTCCTTTTTAAAAATACACACACAATCTCAGTCAAGTTCCGATCCTGCTAATGGTTACTCGGCGGCGTTCGCGAGACAGACCACCTCCACCGATGGCTCTCAGAAGTTCGTCACCCTGGAGTTCTGTGAGGTGACCACAAAACACAACACGACCGAATGGCCTCGGGGATCTTTCTGTATTCACAAGTTGTACACAATGTCTTGTCCTCCGGAGTTTGCAGAAGGATATGTTTATATGGATACAGAGGACACTAACGCCCAAGGCGACGGCTCGACTAACGTTCCGAAAAAACTGAATGACCCGACGATCTATTTCTGCTGTCAGACGACGTCCCCTGCCAGCGTTCCGATTGAGTTGCCCACGCACAGCCCATTCTTGCTGTACAGGCACGGCGGTGTGTGTCAAGCTGTCCAGGGGATGGCCGTGTCGGAAGAATATGTCCAGATCAACACTGAAGATCATGACAACCGCGACAGACTGTCTGGTCATCACCCAGACATTGACCAGCCTGGAGAGTCTGTAATCAAATTCAACCTTTGTTACTACACAAAGCTGTAAAATGGTTTGTGTTTGATAAGAAATCAATATCACTGTCTGTGTAAGTGCATCATAGAGTTGTATGGAAATTTTCTTCTATTACTCTCTTGTATGATTATCATTTTCTCTAGCGACTTTCGGTGTTTTATGGAAAGGCTTTGATGAAAGAAATCAAGAAGGTTCCAAGAGGACTTGTGACAATGGAAATCGGATTTGACTGATTTACGTTTGTAACATAAAAAGTCTTTTGAATCACATCTTAAGATAAAGAAAACATCATGGCTTCAAGCCTGCTCGGAGTGTATTATGTTTCGTTCGATGAGAATAACACTCACACTTTCAGCGACGTTTACAAAATCTTTGTTTTAGAAAAATATGTTTGCTGCAGTTCATTGGTATGTCAAAAGAAGCCTTCTAGACTTCTATAAGATTTCTAAACAAAGACTTATTTTCTGATTTCGCATAAAAAACCAGTTCCCTAAAAAATGATATCAATAAAAAGCGGTTATCTCTATTACGCTTCTATCTTTATTTTACTTTATCACTACCTCTCCGTCATCGTCGTTATCATCCAGATGATCATCATCATCATCATCATCATCATCATCATCATCATTGAAACGATAATTATTAGCTCTCAGGGAGACAGACAGTAATAGTTTACACGAGCGGTTAAAATTGCAATGCGCTTTTTATTTCAGAACGAGCATGCAACATACCACGTGACAAAATACAACACAATTACATAGAATTATAATTTATGTTATACAAAATGGCATCGGTAATAATGTACAAAATACTAAGATTGTGCCAAATAACTTATAGGCTCAAGTGTATCTTAAGCTTAACAGCTATTAGAAAAGGGCTTATGTTCTTAACTTTCAATAGTTATATAATGCTGCCAGTGTACATAAAAGTTTACAGCTCATTGTAACTTAAATAATTTTTTTCCATCAGTAATACAGAAAATTTGAACTTGAAGGAGGCTAAACCTTTTGAACATCCCTCCTACAATGAATTCGCCCGGGTATAGCTCATTAATTTGTAATATTTGGATTTTCCATAAAAGGACATTTATAAAGGCAGGTTGCCAGTTTGGTCTTTTACCACTCTGGTCTCTGTCGCAACAGAGTGACCAAGGAAGAAAAAAACGGATGACTGTAGCAGACATTTGCTTTTTATTCGGGAGTTAAAATTGTCTGAGTAGCTGTACTCACATCCGTGACTTAAATGTTTTTGTTTCATACCTGACTAATTTCTTTTCCTTTTCTTTTATCCATCGTATCTATTTGTCTTTTCTTTCCGTAGATTTATCGTCTATAATTTTTTTTTTTGTCCTGTGTATTTTGATTCTTCGCTGGTGTCTAGGTTCTGCTTTCTCGTCAGCCTATTTCTCAATTTATTTCCCTGCTATTAGCATGTGTTTATGTGTGTTTAGTGCATTCCATTGAGAGACCTAATAACCCTAAAATGCATTCCGATCAGAATTTTAAAAAACAAGCACAATCAGAAAACTTAATTCCCATCAGGGTTACACAAACTTACTCTGTATACAACAAGGCTAAAAGGCTGAAAGTCATCCATCTCAATGTGCAATCAATAGGGAATAAAACTGCTCTCGTCAATGACTTAATTGTAGAACTAGATGCAGATATCGCATTCATCACAGAAACATGGCTTAAGCCAAAGGGGGACGAAGGAATTGTCTCTCAACTACGTCCTGGTGGATACGCTAAGCCTCTGAATTTCGCACGCACTACAGGGCAGTCTGGCGGCGGGATCTGCGTCATACATCAAGAATCGCTTGACATGCAGTGCACTGCGCTGACCACCATAACACACTTTGAATGCTGCCAATGTAAACTCTTTATCAACCGGCGATCACTCCTTCTCATCTGTATCTACCGTCCTCCCCCAAGTTCAAAATACAATTTACACCAAAACAATTTCTTGCTGAATTTGAAACCCTCTTGGATGGATTTTCCCTGAATGTCCACCTTCCCATTATTATTGAAGATTTCAACCTACACTACGACAATCAAACTGAGACCTATGTTTGACCAATGAGAGACATACTGAGAACCCACCTCTTAACACAAGCTGGGAACACACTTACACAAAAGAAAAACCACATTCTTGACTGGGTACTCACTCCTGATATTGACCTCATCAACAATCTACAGCAGACCATAAATTAATTGTCTTTGAGTTGCCCTTTTATAAACTGAAGCTTGTGAAACGTACAATCACATGCAGGGAAAAAACCCATTGACAATCAAATCTTAGGACAGACATTTAGCGTGCAGCGGATGATCTGAAGGACGACTGCAATAAGAACTTAGTAGACACTTACAACAGAAAATTGAAACAACTGTTGGACATCCATGCCCCTTTAAAGACCCGTATAGTTGCGGATCGGCCATCAGCACCTTGGGTGACATCACACATTAAGGAATTGAAAGCGGAACGAAGGAGAGCAAAAAGAAAGTGGCGCTCAACACACTTGTGTATTCACAAAAGAGATCTACAGAGACTTAAATAGAAAATTGAAAAATGCCATTGAAACAGCAAAGAGAATAATATTTCTGTTGTCATAAGATAGAAGAGTGTCTCATATCTAAAGCTCTTTATGAATAACAACTTGTGTGAAAAAGGAGGCAGCAGCAGCCAGGGTTCCATTCCTAAAACCATTCCAGCAGACCAACTCGCTGAGAGATTTGGTAATTTCTTCGTTGAAAAAAAAAAGCAAACATTAGGAACCCATGGATGCTGCATCCTCTTCCCTTCCCTCTTTTGACTGTTTTGATGGAGATTGTATGACGATGTTTGAACCTATGGAAAAAGAAGACGTTGTGAAAATCATTAAGACGTCACCACCCAAATCCTGTTTTTTAGATCCTATCCCTACACCATTGTTGGTCATCCATCTTGAATACCTCACTGAGCCAATCACTACCATGATAAATCAATCTCTTCTCTTTGGCATAGTGCCGGTCCCATTCAAACATGCTGTTGTTTTGCCTCTGCTTAAAAAGCCAAACTTATCCCCTGAAGAACTGAAAAATTTTATGCTTGTGTCAAATCTCCCATTTTAGAAAAAGTGGTCCTTTTGCAATTGAAAAACACTTATCAAAGAACAATCTTTTGGATAATTTTCAGTCTGCATATAGAGAATTTCACAGCACAGAAACTGCACTTCTAAAAGTTCATAACAACCTCATATGTGCTGCAGGTAGGGGCAACACATCTTTTCTTGCTCTGTTAGACCTAAGCGCAGCATTTGATACTATTGATCACAGCATTTTGCTAGAAAGATTGTCTAAAACGTTTGGACAATCAGGGGTTGTGTTAAAGTGGTTTCCATCTTATGTCAGTGAACATACTGTGTGTATTATGATAAACAACTATACCTCTTCTGTATTTGACCTTAACTACGGATCTGTGTTAGGACCTGTCCTGTACACCATGTATACAAAACCTTTAGGCGCACTTATTCAAATCATTGATGTATATAATCACGTGTACACTGATGACACCCAAGTGTATTCCAGAAAATCTCTCTACCTTAGAACAAAAATTTAAAACTTACATATGGCATGTTAAGAATTGGATGATCGGTAATAAACTAAAAATGAATGAAGAGAGAGCTTCTAGCATGTAGCATGGATAGGAAAGCTTCTCCATTTGCTATTGATCACATGAACATTGATAAGGATAAGATACTGTTCTCTATAAAAGCTAAAAATCTTGGTGTTTATTTTGATGCGAAGTTGTCAATGACCCATCATATTAATCATTTGGCCCAAATCATGTTCTTGGGGCTACGCAGAATTAAACAGATTAGATCTTTTTTTAAATATGGCAGCTGTGAAAACTCTTGTCTCTCATTTCATCCTATCTAGACTAGACTAGACTACTGCAATTTCTTGCTATATGGTTTACCCATGGACAACCTAAAGAGGCTTCAGCTGATTCAGAACAACACTGCTCGTCTCTATATGAAAAAAATGCAAAAAAAGATCATGTAATCACCCATGTTTGAACATTGATACTAGCTCCCTGTACAAACTAGAATAGAGTATAAGATGGCTGTTCTATGCTATAAATGCATTCACCGCTATGCCCCTAACTATCTAAAAGGTCTTGTAAGTTTGTACACTCCTACAGCACTCGCAACTTAAGATCTTGTAATAAAGCTATTTTGTCATTTCCGTGTAAACCATCAAGAAAAGATGGCAATAGAGCCTTT
>BMAT01004166.1:192539-205568 GCA_019649035.1 Elysia marginata | reverse complement strand
TAAAGTTTTGGGCTGAGACACGCCGCGAGTGCTATGAGATGTGTTCACACTGGTTCAGGGTAGAACGAAACCGGCACTGGGACTGACTTCGGACAGTGACATTTACCCATGGTGGGGTTTGGCCTGTACTACTGAAGAATAGGCGCCAAAATCCCTTTCAAAACAAACGACAACAAAAAATTGGGTCCGGTTCGACCGTCACGTAATTTGACACAACACCGTCTCTCACCCGTCCCAGTCTCTCCTCCTTGAGGTTATCTTTCTAAGGACACCCAAGCGCCATTTTCTTCTATCATTATGAGTTTTAATTTCAAGTTGACAAACTTTAAAAAATCTATTCTAATTCGATGAACCCTATCCCCTTTCTGTCTCTTACTCCCCCTCTATGTCACCTCTTACTCCCTTTCAGCCTCTCCTCTATTGTTCTCACCTTTTTTCTATTTCAACGCGTTTTCCCCTTCTCCCCCTCCCGAATTGCTCTGTTAATGGAAAACGAAGGCCCAATGTTAATTAAAATATTTCCGATACAAAATTATTACAAATCTTATGCCACTTCCTTATCTGCTTTCCGTCTTTTAATAATTTTTTTTTACTTTTGGTTTTTCCTTAATTTAGATTTGTTCAGTAATTTTGCAGATGCCACAAGCCAACTAGGCCATACCTTCTGGCTCAGAAAAATTGCACATTGCAATGATATAGCTTATAGTGATCCTACGAATTTATAGAGATATGCCTGCTAATGATCGTGATAATTTGCGATTGTTTTCTGTCTAAAATGACCGATTACGTTCGTGGGCCTACTTTCAGTTAGATTTCCCAACATGTTTTCCAAGTTATTGACCCTCACAACAAACCACGCCTCTTTTTTAACAAGGGACACACACTCCAATTCTATGTATAAAATACGCTGAAACATACAGTTATGTTTCCTTGGCTTTCCTCGGTAATTAGGTTCAAGTGGAAACCACACAACTTCATCACCAGACAAGCAGATCACAGTTCAGGGGTACAGGTATGCCCAGAGAGACCTGGAAGACATTGCAGAGAGGGAAGTAGTAATGCTTGAAAAAGGATGGATTTAGCTTGGAAAGCTTGCTCGGGACCGTAGTGGGTGGCATTTACTTGTTCGTAGTCTTCTGCCAAGGGGTAAAGGCATTGATGATGATGAGGCATGAGTGTTGAATACCAAAATGCCGTTGATCAGACCTTCGATATGCTGATATTTCTATTAATGGGAGAACGATATATCGATGGCAGAAGCCGCCTAGAATTTCCTAGAAAACGAAAGTAGAATTGAATCAAGCAGTCAAACAATTGAAGCAAGATTACATGCATGCAGCAAATGGCAACCCTTCAGCTTCAGAGCCCACTTTGAATATATCTTCAATTTGGGTCTAACTGGCTGTGCTATCATGTCAGAAAAGAAGGAATTGAAATATCTTCTTAATTGTTGGTTTTGCAGTCAAAATTCTCCAGTTCGCATAGAAAATTGTAACTGGTGGTTGTGTAACAAATGTCAACAATACAATGGTTTTACACCTGTGAGTAGTCTGCTAAAACTAAAAATTTAATAGATCTTTCAATCGAGTCAAAGCCCATTAGATAGATGGCTTCATTTACAGCTGATTTGAAATGATCTCTTTATATCTACAATTCAATTCAAGTTTATTATTTAATTACAAAGTTACATTAGAATCTAGATCTAGTAGGCTACATGTATTGAAAATAAGCAATGCTCAGTCAGGCTGACAGATTCTGAAAACATTACAAATATTAGTTCACTATTATTATTAGCAATTAGGGCAATACATGTGATAAAGAAATGAAATGTTATCTCTCTCTCTCTCTCTTCCTTTCTGTTTCTTTGACCGGCTCTGTGGCCTAGCGGTAAAGACACTTGCTCAGAGTCAGGTATCGGGAGGTACGGGTTCGATCCCCGGCCGAGTCAAACCAAGGACTTTAAAATTGGTATTAGTAGCTGATCCGCCTGGTGTCTGGCATTATGGATTCAGTTCTAAGTCTGGTCGGCCCGGTGTCAAGAGAATGGGACTGGGTGTGGAGTATGCAGCGCTCCGTACATCACATTCACAGTGTGGCAGCACGCTTTCAATTGTCCCAAGCGCCATCTCTGATATAACCTTGTAGTTGAAAAGAGATGTTAAAATTCAAACAACCAACCAACTTTATGTTTCTCTATCTGTGTAGCAGTTTTGTCACAGCGGACAAGAAATGCATGCACACATCTCTTTTAAACACATCCCACTCAATAGTCAAGGAAACATCCCATGGATCCTTATGAAGATCTATATGTCCTTCATTTAATCAAAAGATCCAATTAGAAAAATCTCTTAATTCTAGTTTCATTAAAATGTTTTACAGCTTGGGGAAAGAAGCTATTTACTAATCGTTTATTTCCTTTGAACGCCCTTAGTCTTAGCCCATCTATAGGGTAAAAAATTAAAATATTTCCTTTCTGGGTAGGTGTCATCTTTCAAGATCTTTTCTGTTCTGGCTGACATTCCCTCTTGTTATTTAACTTTTAAGAGATGGCAGATTCACATCAATTAACTTTTGTGCATTTATGACAATTGAGTTGAGTCTCTTAATGTCCTATTTTGCTGTTCTATCAAACCAAATAATAATCAATTGAGTTAAGATGCTCTCCACAATGGCTCTGTAAAAGTTAATGAGTGTCACCTTATTGACCTTAAAAGACCTAAGTTTTCAAGTACATACTCTGCCTGGCCTTTTTGTATAATGTTGCTATATATAATGCTATTTAGTTCCTAGCTTAATATGCTTGACAGAATGGTGCCCAGGAATTTGAATGAATCAACTCATTCAACTCTGTCCCTTTCTCTAACCAATGGGACTGGTGGCACCTCGCCCTTTGAAAGTCAATTACCAGTTCTTTGGTTTTTGACACGTTTAGTTTTAAATTATTTTCTCTAGACCATTGAATGGTTGATTAAATCTGTCTTAAGAAAATTATTTTCATTGATGCTATCAACCAGTGTCGTCAAAGTGGTGTCGTCTGCAAATTTAATTAGAAGACACCCAGGGAATTCGGCTTTACAGTCATAAGCAAAAATTGAGTACATAGCTTAGGACTATAGGAGATAACAGACAGCCTTGAGGCTGATATACCAATGATCACCAATGAAGATCAGTAGTGCATCCTATATCAAGAACCTTCAGCACTAGATCAGATGCAAGGTGGGCTGGACAACAAGAGGTGGAAACACCTCTCTCTTTTCATCCCCAGTGCCAGTAAGCCGATAGCAGGTTCTGCAAACGACGTGGGGGGGGATTGTGGGACTGCTGATAGTATGTCACGGAATAATCTCTATATAACATGATCGAAGGGGATTTGTATCAGTTGATGCCCCATTAGTTACATTCATGATTCAATGCATCATCGATACAATAAGGGTGGGGGGAATAAAAATTTAATTTAGGCCCTAGATCTGCCCGTCTAGCTCACAAGTCTCAGACCCACTTATTTAAATTTTTAGTCACATTGCGCAGAATTGCAAAGTGGGTTCTTAGTATCAGCGATCTATTTAGAAAGTATACATGCGATACAGATCAGTGTTGCAACACACGGACACTTTTAAAATTATATGCTGTAGTGCAACTTGAAAGACACCACTGATAGAGACCCTCACCCAGCTGTATTAAATTTCATGGAATTGTAAAGCAAACCAAAAATATTTGAAGGGTTAAAGAAGAAAAGTTAAATTAGCAGCATTGTTTCATTTTTCTTTGCTAGATTTTTAAGTTTGAAAATCAAATGTTGCAGGGCGGTGACTACAACACAGAAGTTCCCGGCCAGCATGACCTGAAGGATGGAAAGACTAGCACAGTTTGTGAACCCAATGATTTTCACACTGCCTCACCGATACTCTGTGCTGCCTGCAGTACCAACCAAGTACTATATGTCCGACAGCTGGCCACATTTAAGTCATTGAATGAGGTAATTTCAGATATTTCTTACTAATACTAAGTAACTAGCAGTTATCCTGGAAGCCTCAGCAAAGTGTAGAGATAAGATGATTCATTTATAAATATTCGTAGAGTCTAGTCTAAACATTTTGAACCCCACAGGATCTTAAGTTACCTTTTTTTTTAACGTTTTTAGTACCATATCATGAGTGACCTGTGAGGTATGTCATAATTTATTATTATTTCAATATTACAAATGACAAGATCCCATAGATGTATCATGTACATTAAGATATAAACAAAACCTAGATTTATCGAGCATGACATGACATGGACGTCATGTTTTATCAACTGAATATCTCGATTGATAATAACGCTAAAAATTTACAAAAAATTTGGGTTTATTGATAATTTTTTTTATTGAAAATGGACTCTTTGTCTTTCAAATATGTAGTACTGACCCATTTAGCACAAAACCTCTCTAAATTTATTCTGCCACTGGACAACCAAATCAAACACTGCAGAGTTAGTCAAGTTCAAACATCTCCACTCCACCACGATCTGGATCTGGAAAAGGAAAGAGACGAAATGAATCAGTCTGGCCATTCGAATGCAACAAATGTTTCCCTTGCTCATATTTGTGTGGAACTTAATGACAAAAAGTATTCTGTCACAAAGGGGTTGATTATTTTTATCTGCTTTTAAATCTAGAGAGATAATTTGAACAGGAGTCGCAAAAGAGCTGTGTAAATAAGTGAATTAAAATTTTCAAGGAAGGTATATATTTTAGTTTTAAATATAGGGACGAAACAAGTGAGCAGTCGGCTTTATGCCTTCATCAGACAAAAGATAAAACGTGTAAGAGGCTTACATATATATAGGCACAGGACTAACAATAAAAGAAAATCAATTTAATTATTATATACAATATAAAATATGTATGATGAGATAAAATAAAGAAAGAAAATGTACCTAGAAATCCAGATATAAATTTTTCTGTCAGAAAAAAAGGGGAAGGGGGCTGGGGGGGAAGGGGGAAGGGCCCTGAGGAACCTAGAAAATTGTAATGTAATTACATAGTGAAAGAAATGAGAAGAACTATAAATGAAAAACGAGAATTATTTACAACAAAAATAAGAAGGTATGAATTAAATCTAGGCCTATCTGGAAGAAAAAAAAGAAAGATAAAAAATGACTTATCTTCTTTCCAGTGCAGATCTCGCAAAACAAAATTGAGATAGTAATCTGAAGGCAGTTTGAGGATTGAATTAAAGTAACTTGTATTCAAATAATTTAGGCTTCAATTATTTGAACTTGGCTTTACTTAGTCAAGAAAAGATAAATAGCTTTATGTTATTCTGTTATTTTGATTATGCCTATTATTCGACTGTTTTTAGCTCCTAATAATGTATGCCAAAAAGCCACGGACAAAAAAATATTGATTTTTATAAAAAGTTTTTTGTAAATTTTGAACACATGTACATATATATAAATATTCATACCTACTTGGTAAATTAATTTTTTTTCCTGCATTCTCTGTACAGGACAGCTACGATGAAGAGCTAAAAAGCTACAAAGAGTACCTCGAAGAAGTTTACAAGTTATGTCCCACATGTGTGAGTAGAGTCAAGGAGCATGTCACTGAGCAAGATCAGGTACTGCAGAGCAAAATGTCGTTAGCACAGCAGGAGAGACTCAAAGATGTCAGCTCAAGTCAAGGCAACACCTCGGATGAGCACAATGTAACTTGATTTTTGCTATTTTCAAATGTGTATAAATGATTGAAAAAAAGTAATTTTATGTGCCTTTTCAGCATTTATTTATTTATTTGCATTCCACCTTTCCTCACATGTGAGCTCAAGGCGTTACATTAGCATTGTTTTTAAAAAAAACAACATAAAATACATGTATATATACAAGCATAAAATCAGCATGCCCCTTAGTTTAATCAGCTGTCTGCTTTTTATGGAAGTTAATATCGCATTAATGGTTGAATCAATAAAGGATCTGTTTGCTCTAAAAGTATGAACTATCATGCTTCTGTGAAGAATGAACAGGGCCACTGATATAAACTTCTAATAGCAAGTACAGCTTTTATTGTCAAGTATTGTTACTGATTGGAATCAGTAACAATACTTGACAACAAAAGCTGTACTTTTTTATCGTCAGTGACTGAACTAGCTGATAGGGCTATAATTATAAATTACGATATCTAAGGCTCACCAGTATTACCCAATAAATGTTTCTGGCGTCACAAGAGATAAATAAGTGTAGAGGTCCCATTACATGCGGAATTTTGTGGTATGGAGTTATATGCATAAATGGAAAGGCTTTTAAAAGCTCTTCAAGGTAGTGTAAATTATTTTCAGCATTTCAATTAGGTCCTGAGTTGTTGCACATGAAAAACATCGAATCCAAGTGGTCTAATTTCTAAAAAATGAAGAAAATGAAAGTTTTCGTAATTATAGAACCAGCCAAAAGGGCATTACAGTGTTATAATAACTAAAAACACATTTATGGTAACATTTTTTATGGTCTCATAAGTGAATATGATGAAAAACATCAAAAACTTTCCAATTATGCCATAACAATTTTGAACAAGTGCTCAAAAATGCCCCTTCTCTTGAATCAGCCATTGCCACATGTAGACTCATTTTGCGGGAGCACTACACATCTTTATCCTGACCTGCTAAGTGATTATACTTAAATGCTGGAATTTGAATGCTAAAGCTGTATGTGTCATAGTTTTGAACTCAAATGCAACAATTTACGTAACCAATTTTATTCACAATTTATTCCCATTTTTTCCCAGAATTCCAAAGTGAGGCAAATGAGACTTCCCAGTGTCCCTACCATGATGTTTCTATGTTGCCTGTTGTTGGCAATAGCGAACGTCGTCATCTGTCTTAGGTTGTTTGCTGTGACAGTCATTAGTGGGACCTGGACTCCTATAGAGCAGAGAGCCGCTTGGTTCAGTGCCTATATGCTGTGGGTGGTGTCTGTGGTTCCTGTGCAGGCTGTGCTTTCCATGCAGGAGTATGTCATTCACTTAGGAACAGCTGTCTGTTTGGCAGGCCTATTTTCATCGGGGAAATATAGGTGTGTGTAGAGTTTGAGTTCATAGGAAAGTTTGCTTCACCTGTTTCAGTTGTAAAAACAAAACTTTTGCTATCCAAGTTACAAGGCTGCCCACTGTTTAAGCCAGCTATGTTAATTGAAGTTCTTTTCAAGGAAGATCTTGAATTGCTTGTAAGGGTATTCGAAAAAAAAAAGTTTAACTTCAAAATGAAAACGATAATCACAATTCAAACTAATCTAAAATGCATTATAAATAATTTATGTGTCTGAAAACAGTCATAGTCACAGATATTAGCACAATAAAAAGTTGGATAATTGGTTGAACTAAGGTAGTTAAACCTGTTTTTTTATGCAAACATACTTATATTAATATCAGTGGACGTCGAATAGATCTTAAGAATAACTTTAAAAACTTTAAATGCTGAGATGTATAGTCATAAACCTCAGATCATTAATAAATAAATAAATAAATATGTTTAGAGTCCTCCACCGCCAAAGGCAGTCTCATGACTTTACATATTTACCCCAGCAGGCCTATACACACCAAAGCCATTTCAACTCATATTTCAGAGCATTACAGTACGGCAGCCTGTTAGGCGCTCAAATACTAACATTCCACAAATTTCAAGCACTGCCTTTAGCCAGGTACCCGTTTTACAGGTGGTTGGACTGGGGAAAGTTAGGGCAAATTGTTTTCCCAAGGCAATGGCAGCATGACATGGTTAAGAATCGAACCCACGACCTCCAGATCTTAAGTGCGACGCGCTGACCTCTGCCTTGGCTGCATAGCAGCAAGTCAAGTTCTTAATAAAATGCTTTACAGAGAAACACAGAGTAACATAGCTTAAAATATCCTGTTTTAAGATTTGTTTCAAATGACTGAAAAGTTTTAAACATTGTACAAAAATTTAGGAAACGTGTGTTTTCTTTTGTCTGAGCTTTAAGTTAAGTTATTTTTTTCATTACATTTGTCTTACAATCACTGCAGGTAAATTAAATGTCGGAAATGTAAATTTGAGAAGTAGCCTTTTGAAAAAAGATTTGTTCCTTTTTTATTTGATACTTGAAACAAAAGAATTTCTAGTATTTTCCACAAAGTTCTAATGGCTAAATACAATTTTTAACTTTAGAGAGCCTAGAAAAATGCGTTTGTTTTTTCAAAATATAAATGTTTGTAATGTAAAATTTGCAACATCCAACTCATCAGACTGAAAGAGAGTTTTTGCTGTTGTTCAAAAGTCCATGGAAAACCTCATTCAAAGCAAGAAACACACCTTTTAACAGAAGTGCATTTTTGCCTTCCAGCCTGTATCCAGAAGACTGTGTCCACTTGCTGCTGCGGCTGCTCACGCTGGTTACCTGGATGGAATGGGTTCATGTTAGAGAAGGCCCTACCTTGATCCTCTCCATCCTCACAGCCATGTTTGCTCTGATAGCCTGTCTTAGACCAAGGAAGCCCAGGCATTTCTCTGAGATACTTCTAACCAGGTAGGTGATTCTGGAAAGAAATTGACTGATTGATAAAAAAAAAAGTCGGGAGGCATAGAAGTCTTAAGTGGTAAAGGGTGATGTTTACCAAAGTTCCATAGGCCCATTTTATCACCAGTGATACAGTAGGGTACCCCGCTATTTGCAAAGATTTTCCAGACCATAGCGACATACAGAATTCTTTCCCTTTTGAAACGAGGGCTGGGAGAAGATAATAAACAGGGCTAGGATCTGCAGAGGCATGATGGAGGAGCCTCACATACACACTCACACTGACTATAAAAACACAAAAGCTGTTTTACTGGCATGTTTCAGTCATTCCGCAGCCTTGATTTGTTCAATTCCATTCAGACCAGCTTTAAATTCAAGTATCTACATCTATAACAACCCAGTCTATATCTACCACCATGGCATGTTTCAGTCATTCAGCAGCCTTGATTTGTTCAACTCCATTCAGACCAGCTTTAAATTCAAGTATCTAGATCTATAACAAACCAGTCTATATCTACCATCCTACATTATGACAGTTCATTTGTAGGCCCGTCACCATTCGCTCTTCAGTGTACACACACACAGACAATAAGTGGCTTCATGTATGTAGGCACTATTCACTGAAAACAAAAGTTTTCTAGCAAAGAATCAGGAAACTGAAACAAACCATACCTGTACATTGTTTTCATCTTCAAAACCTTGTTTGCCTTTTCTTTCCCTTTCTCTCTGCTGCGCCCCTTCCCTTCTTTTATCGCCAGTAATCATTCTTCGGTGACCTTTTCCATGAATACCCACTTATTCAATCCTCTCCATGTCTTTATTCATTGCTAATGTATTTCTCCTCCAGCATTCCCTCCCTCCCCCCTCCCCCTCAGGGCACCTGTAGGCAGATTTTGACATAACTTTTTCTTATACTTGACTCTCTCTCTCTCTCCCTCCCTCCCTCCCTCCCTCCCTTTGCCAGGGCCTTTTAGTAGCAGCTTCGTCTGGCTCTGCAACTTTGGCTGTCCTTCTTAGTTCCAAGATGAGGTTATGTTGTTCTTGTACATTGCAAAATTTTACATGTATTTTTCAAGTCTGCCCTTTTGAATCTTATTCAAGTAAGGCACAAAGAAAAAGATAAAAAGTATCATTCCTGTACATCATGTTTAGATAGCGATAATTAGAAGCAAAAAAGCATACTAAATGTTTGTGTTCAAAGATAGAACTGTTCCTATGCTTGCATTTTTATCTCTCGCTCTCTTTATCGCACCTGCAAAAAATACTTTGCGTACTTTGAATAAGTAATTAAATAGGCCAACATGTTAAGTTTTTCCTTTTGTTATACAGTTATGAAATGTAATATTCCTGTACATATACATGTATGGATCATCAGGTCAGATGAGAAAAAAACTCAGATTTAGAAATGACGGGATTATGTAAAATTTTAGGTTGATCATGATGCATGTTGTTTTAGTCTAAATGACAAAAGCCAAAGCTTGATTTATGAGTGTATAGCGAATTTTGTTTTTTATTTGTGCTTTTCAAAAGATTTTAACTACTTTCATTACAGGTTTATAGTTTCATTATTATCATATGAGAATGTAGAACGGAATGAGGTGTTCCATTCTAAATTCTTATCTTTTTTTTTGTTGGTTTATTCTCGCGGATTTTACATTTTTTAAATATTTATACAGTGTTATGTCCCTGCATTCTTACAGTGAAATCAGCTGTACTGCTCAAAATCTGTATTTGGTTATGTAAAGGGGTGCTGTTTCAGATTAGATTTGTCGAAGAAAAAATTAGTTGTTGGTGGCTTTGAATGAATGAGTAGGGCAGTTTCATGTATTGATGGTGTTCCCTGGTTCTCCACATTAGTGGTAAGGTATGAAATGTTACGCCTTCCAAATTATTGTACGGTTTTCTGTTCAACATAAAACTTTTGATTCACTCTCATGTATGACCTCTAAATAATGCCATAAATACAAGTGGAATTAAGCTCTGATTGCAGATTTCATAGGCTACAAAATCACCTTTGATGGTGTTCAAAGGTCTTCTTTTTTGAAAATTATGAGAAGTTATGGCATGCCAAAACATTTGGTAAATCTTACAAAAATAATTATGTGCGAGGGAACCAAGTGCAAAATCATCCATGATGGACAGCTAACAGATAGTGTTGAAAGTAAAGCAGAAGTAAGACAGTTATGTCTTTTGTCACCGTTTCTCTTCATTCACGCTCTGGACTGGGCCCGGTAATGAAAGAATCAACTAACGGCAGACAGAACAGAATCCAGTGGACGTGGTTGCCACAGCTGAATGACCTGGACTTTGCAGATATTCTTAGACTACTGTCTCATAATCACCATCAGATGCAGTGTAAAGCATGAATTCTTGAGCAAGTTTCCAAAATTTGTTGGTTTCAAAATTCATGCAGGAAAGTCCAAAATTTTAAACATCAACAGTAAATATGATGGTTCAATAATGATAGACAACAAACCTTTAGAAGTGGTTGATAACTTCAAATCTTATGGAAGCGTAATTCACAATTGATCGGACAGGAGGCACAAAAAGAGACATTTGTAAACTCAAGCTTGGGTAAGGCAAGAGGAGCATTCGTGAACCTACTGGACAATAGGACAAAAAGATAACCAAAAAGACTAAGATGAGATTATTTAACTCCATTGTAAAAAAAAAAGTACTGCTATATGGATTGAAAAGTTGGAGACTCACTATTACGTGTATTAAAAAGGTACCGACTTTTATAAACACCTGTCTGGAGAAAAGTTGCATGGCCATAGACGATCAGGAATAAAATTTTATGGATGAGAGCAGGACAAAGAGATGCTTCAGTGGAGATGGGTTTGTGCAGATGGAGACGGAGAGGACACACCATGAGGAAACCAGCTAGCAGCATAACAAGTCGGGCTACAGTTGAACTTTAAGAGACGAAGGATAAGAGGTTGACCACTAACAACATGGCGGCTCCGAGGAGGATCTGAAAAGAGACGGACTTTCTTGGAAAGAAGTCACTCGAAGAGTCCAGGATAGAAGGAAGTGCAAGTCTGTTTTTTTGCGGCCTATATCCAGATACTGCCTAACTGGGTGAAAAAGGCTGTGATTCCAGAACTGAGATGGATGGACAGTCAAAGCTGCGGAATCGAACAACCGTGGTTTGGTAAGGCCGTAGGTTAGTACGAGGTCAAGATTTTCTGTTTGCCAGCTGAAAACACCTTCCGTTTGTTTACTTGTAATTTATAGCACTTTAAACTTCATGGCAGGGTGGGGGTGATCGATTCTACGTCATAAAATTTCTTTGAGTCTTTGGAAAGATGTGATGCGCTCTTGTTCCGGCTAGAATAGATCAGACGCTGCAGGAAACCATTAGCTAGCTTTGGATTATCTCTATCAGGCCCAATTTTGGCTGGCTCTGGCACCAGCGCCACATCTGCGGCAAGCTAAGAAGTTCAAACTGGGTTCTTTAAGCTTGGACGCGAATTTCAGTAGGGAGGGTTTGTATTCCCAACAGCACATACAGTTTTATAGGGGCTACGTTGCGAAATAGCCATATAATTATGCATGTAACCAAAATATGCTGTATAAATTAATTTCAGTTCGATACAAAATCAAATTTTTTATTTTTTCTATTACTACCCGGATAGCCGTCGTACATGTAGATTTCTCTATAATTATTGTCATTAACGAGATACCATTTTTTCCCTGCACTTGCCATAAACTCAGACAAATAATGGGCAGGGTTTAGCTAAAATTAGTTGAGTATCGGCATTGAGAAAAATATCACTGAAAAAAAAACAACAAAAAACGAGAAAACATTTGACATATTACAAGTAATCATAGTTATGACTTACCTTATGTGGCTTCAGTTTTAATTTTACGTGTATTCATTAATGAGCATCAATTATGAAACTTTGAGATCTAAAAGACAAGACGGCACTGTTTTTTCCCCAGTTTCTCGGATTTAGGTCTTTTCGTGTAGTTACAAAAAAGTCATACACTGAACAACTAATATTTGTTAAAAAAAGAAAAGTCTCATAGCTTCAGAAGTATCGGATTTTTTCGTAGATAAGTCGCTTAAAGACTTCTAGCACGTAGATCTAGTTCAAGTTTCCGCGTTGTTATCACTGCTGAATAGAACACACTGTGAGTTCCATTTAATTTATGCGGGAAAAGTTTTTAGTCTCCTTCACTAGATAGTAGATGTACTGCCTTCCACATACACGAAGCGGCTCCTTACAGTACTAGTTGGAACGTTACTTTTTTTTTAGATTTGTTTAGTTGTTGTTTTTGGTTTTGGCTGTACTTTGATCTCAATCAGAGGTCGATTGTGTGCTTATCAATATGAGATAAGGTTTTATTTGTATAATCTCTTCGTTTATGCCTGTCGATGTGTTGAGTGTCAATACCCAGCCTTTTCCAGGAAAAAGTATCTTTTGTAACCCAAACTGAAACTGAAAAACTTCAACTTTTTTTTTCCCAACCAAAGACTTTCCTGGTTTCTCTCTCTCTCTCTCTCTCTCTCTCTCTCTCTCT
>BMAT01004166.1:178440-192525 GCA_019649035.1 Elysia marginata | reverse complement strand
CTCTCTCTCTTTCTCTCTCTCTTTCTCTCTCTCTCTGTGTCATACTCGTTCGCCTTTTTCTCCCACTCTCTCTTTATCTTGTTCTCTCTTGTGTTCTTCATTTCTTTCTCATTTACTTCTCTTTCTCCCACCCTCTTTTATTAACTTTCTCTCTCTCTTTTTCTAATTCATTCTCGGTTTCTCTTGCATTTTCTTATTCCCGTTCTCTCTCTCTCCCTCCCTCTCTCTCTCTCTCTCTGATTTACATTTTCGATTTCTTCTATTGTCTCTTATTCCCGTTCTCTGGCTGCCTGTCTCTGTATCTTTCTGTCACTCACTCTTCCCTCATTTTTGTCAAAGTCAGGCCTATCAATGTGCTGGCCGCACCCAACTTCCTCAAAAAAAATATCTAAGTTGGGCCTATGTGTATCCTGGTTTGAAAGTACATTTTGTTGATCCTCAGACACTGATTCCTCTCTCCCTCTCTCTCAATCTCTCTATCTCTCTCTCCACCCTCTCTCTCTCTCTCTCTGAAACATCCCTGTCCTTTTATGCCATATCTTTTTCTCTTCTCCAAACCGTTGTAAGAATTTGATTACATTTATTTTGATATATTTCTGTTGTTTTTCTGCTTATTCTCTCCTTCCCCCCTTCTCCCTTCTTCATCCGTGACCCTAGAAAGTAGAAATTGAGACCGAAACTTGCATTTCCATTTCCTTTACTTACGTACACTGGTACACAAGGCTTTAGGCTTCTTCAAACAGAAGGTGTATTTGAAAAAAAGAGGGATTGTGGGGTGGGGGGTGTAAAATAGAAGTTAAACAATCTAATCAGACTGATACAGTGGTAGCACCACTGAAGTACCGTAAGTCATTAAGTAGACCAGTCTATGTACTAGAAAAGTCATAATACTTACAATACAGTATTCTGTTACTGGTGTGATTAAAATGAGTCATAATGTTACTGTAAAATATGTGTAACCCAATCCTACAGCTACAGGTACTGAAACTGAAAGTGAAACCTTTTTTTTTTCATGGAATTGGTTAAAAAAAACAATGTTATCTCGTGATTTGCTGGATCAGAGTTCAAAGGTTCTACCTGCAATAGAGATCAGAGTCAACAGGTTCTATTTGCATTAGATTTTAGGTGCAGATGAAACCTTTTGACTCCAAGCCGAGTGATACTGATGAGAAATGATGCCCAGGGTTTAGCGACCTAAAGTGACAAGCAATCTTTTGTGCTTGATGAAAGCCTTTGGTGATCTTTTGTCTACTAATTTTATTTCGGTTTTCACACAGGAGAGACATTAAAAGTTTGGTGCCTTTCACTAAAGCCTCTGAAGCTCCAGTCATCAGCCCTACAAAATCAAGTGTTGCTGTGGTAGAGGGTCACGAGGACAATTCTAGCGCTTCTTCAGGAGTGAAATCGCCGCCTCCTTTTGAAGAAGTGTGCCAGAATTTGGAGACGTTTTCAATAGGCCTTACCAAGAAATCTAGTGAGTTTGTAATTCCAGATCTTCTATTAATCTATACATGGATACATTTCTGCCTGTTTTCGTTTTGCAAGAAGGAATTTCTTTTTCCTTATTACATGTCTATTTTTATGTAGCCAATTGATAGGTAACATCTAGTCTTTTCAATGTTGTGTTTATGAAATAATGTTATAGAAAGGATTTGTCAAGTTGGTTAGTATAACTGTATCTCTTTTTACAAGTCTCTTTGTTTCAATACTTTTAGTTTTGGCAGCGTTGATATCAAAATGTTTAAACATGCAAGCAGCAATATAGAGATAAAGCAAATTTTGACTGTTAAAAAAATTACCCAACCCTTTTGTGCTCCCATAAATTACAATAATTTAGAAACCTCAATGTTGTAAAATATGGATCAAGATTTTAACATTTCTATTGAACTATTAACATTTTGACTCTTGTAACTTAACTCTGATAGCATCCTAGAATTATGTGAAAATGCACTTAAGAGGTATACATGTATACAGTTCTCTATCAGTAATGATGTGATACAACTTGTCTTAGAGTTAATTGGATTTCGAAAGATGAAGCTCAACCCAATTTTATACCACTAAGGCTTTCATTTTGCTCAAATTAGCAATTTTGACAACTCTATAATAAGGCAACGGACAAAGAAAATGTCAAGTAGGCAGAGTATCTGCTCGTATTGCGAAGATTTTAAAGTTGACTGTTTACATGATTATGTTACTGGTGGTAGCTCTATGCAATACGAACACAACCATTAAATAAAAAGGAGTAGGGTCCTTATTGTTCTTGGTGGGTGGCATATTGAGGTGGTTTGTCTTACTTTTCTTTTGGCCTTTAATTTGGTCAAATCTAGAAACATAGCTGCCCAATTATAACTGAGTGGGTAGAGAAGGGATGGAGAGTTTGCCCGCTGGAGAAGCGTACCCATGTCCTCTAGCAAGAGATAGCAGACTGACTTTGCTTTTTACACAATGTCCAAACCAATATTGCATATCTGTGTCTCAAAGAACATTTCTTAGTCCATAATTAAGATTGAAGACAATGACTCTTCATCTATTTTATTTTTAGTTTAAACTTTAAACTGATCTAATTGATACATTCTTATTTTTTGTAAACAATTCTCGTTTTTCATTGATAGTTCTTTTCATTTCTTTCACTATGTAATTAAGTTACAATTTCGTGGATCCTCAGGCCCCTTCCCCCTAGTACCCCCACCCCTACCCCTCCCCCCTTTTTTCCTTTTTTTCTTTTTTATCCTGCAGATAGATTTATATCTAGATTTATAGTTTATTTTTTTAATTTTTATCTCATCATTCATATTTTATATTTTTTATAATAATATTGCTTTTCTTTTATTGTTAGTCCTGTCCATATTTATGTAAGTGTCTTAAACGTTTTTTATTTTTTTATTGTCTGACGAAGGCGTAAAGCCGACAGCTTACTTGTTTTGTCAATATTTTTAGAGCTAAAATATATACCTTACTTTAAAAAAAAATTGACTTGCTTTTCAATTTTCAGCCTCTCATATCCTTTTACTGCAAACCTCATTGTATTTTTTCAGGTTCCCAATCGAGCATCTGGTCCCTGCCGGCTGTAGTTTCATCATCACTGATGCCTGATAACTCTCCGTCTGCTACTGGCCTCAGGCTATCTTCAGACCAAATGTCCCCTGACTCAACAACAGGAGACCAGGTTCCTCCCTTGCGACCGGGAACACCGCGCTCTGTGCTGTCCCCAAGCAGACTTGGTTTCCTCAACTTGGATTCAAATTCAGGTTTGTAGAAAGAGAGAGAGCGATTGTGTAGGGGTCCCACAAAATAAGTCTACATGCAGCAGAGATGCTTCTTTTCCGGCAAATGCTGGAAATCCGGCATTTGCGAGAGTTCCAGCGCCGTCCGGCAAATGTAAAAAAATGTAAACATTCTTGATCTGTTGGTGTCTTTATTTAGTAATGGTACTTCTAATTTGCCAAACCGCAAGGTGAATGGTTAGCATTTAAAAAAGTTCAGACATTTTTGTCAGGCCATAGAAGCATCTCTGCATGCAGAATTTTATGATATGGAGCTATATCATTGGAAAGGCCTCTAAAAGTTCTCATATATGGTGGAAAATTTATTTTTTATATCTTAGCTTAATTAGGTTTTGTGTCATTGCACTTAAAATGTAAAGTGTACAAGTGGCCTAGTTTTCAAATAAAGTGGAGAAAATTGGACAGGAAGTTTATATGTTGTAAAAGCTGAAAGGACATTACCGTACTCTTACAACCTTTAAAACTCATTTTTCACATTTTTTTGATGGTCTCCTAAGTGGATATGAGGAAAAACATCCTAAACTGTCAAATAATGCAAAGAAAATTTTAAATAGCATGTCCACTCATTTTGTGACAATGCTGGTTGCTAAGCAATTTATGGTTCAATGTGTGGCTTGACATTATCTTTTAGGTATTTGATTTTATACTTTTTGTTTCAATAATTTTATAATGCTGAGGCCAGTCAGGATCAAGAATATTCTTTTAAAAAGTGTAGAAGTTAATATTTTTAGTTTTCAAGAATTTTGCAGGATTTTTACATTGTTTCAGAAAATATGAATTACCGTACTTAAAATTGAACGGGTATGGAAATTTTTTTTTGTGTGTAATATTTGAGAATGAAGAAAAACTAAAAACAGCCCAGTTGGCAAAGGTTTTAAAATAGCTTCAGCACAGCTTAAGTGATTTTACTCTATACTATGGAATCCTGCCCGGCTTTTTTTTTGTGTGTGTGTCTGTTATTACGCAAGGAAAGCCAAGCAGAAAGTGAGTGCGTGTGAAGTATTTTGATTTTGGTTTTGTCTTTAATTTATATGATATATAAATATGAGAATAAATCTTTAGACTTAATCAAGATGGATAAGTTATCTTCCCTATTTCTCTTTAGGTAGCAGAAGCCCGTCACCGTGGGATCCCATTATGGAAAACAGCAGCGACAGTGAAGTGACACCACAGGAAGATAGCATGCCCTCTTTGCCTCGGTCTGGTAGACTTTCACAAGACATGTTTATTAATGAACAGGTGATATCCAAAGATAGACAGCGGGGTGTTGTACAAAACACAGGAAACACGGCAGATCTTACAGTTGAGTGGATTCGGTCTAGGCAAGTGTGCCACCCACCACAGCCCAGCGCTGAACACCTACACCCATCACAGTCTTATCAGTCAACTCACTACAGACCAAGAGACGGTCAGCTCGGATCATTTCTGGAGGAGCCACGAAAAAATTCACGTCAGTCACCTCGGCTCTTCTCTCATTCACAAAACTTTGGGAGCGTTTGGGAGCATAATGGTGGATATTCTCACAAAAATAATTCACCTCACACGGACCCAAAGAACTCCTCAAATCCTCCACATGAGCAAACCCAGGGAGTAAGGAGAAGGTCACAGCGTCTTGCTATGGCTGGTAGACTCCCAAAACCGTGGCCCTTGCGAAAATCTCTTAGCTGTAACAACGCAACAGATAAAGAAAATGTTGAGAAGGCAGGAGTGTCTGCTCGCATCGAGAGGCTACAACAACCTTCTTATCCATCATCATCAACAGCAAAAGACTTTGTCTATGATCCGTTGTCAAAACAAAGTATAGTGCCGCAGCAGTCTCAACCAGCTGCCATGCTGCAGACAGCACAAATCAGAAATGAACAGTTTTTTGATTACAGAGATAATAGTGGTGGTGCGAAACCCACACAGGCATTACAGCCAAATAGATGCTCTAATTTTAAAACAAATCCAGCTCCCCAAAACTGGTATAAAAGAAATACAAGCGTTAACATGAATAAAAACATTGTGCGCAGTGAATTTTCGGATGATGAGGATATGGAAGTTGAGGAACCGTGGACGAGTTCTGGCAACAAACAAAACAAACCAATCAGAGGTAAGGCTTTTTTTATTTTGTTAAAGTAGTAAGCTTACTTATGGAGATCGATTTTTAAAAAATTTTTCATTGTTTTTGTTTTCTTCAATGGAGCAAAAGTGTTTTTGTTTTCATTTCCTCTTTGTTTTTGATAAAGCTAGAAAAAGGTATGTTTTGGAAATCCTTTAAGTTTATTTTACAACATAGAACAAGTTCAAGTTTCTCTCAAGATATTAAATATCACCATGGGAATGTGAATTTTCTTTCAATATGAGTTTGAATTCTTTAAACTGTTATTGTTCCTGGAGAGTAAGTAAAGCAGAATGTTACTGTAAAATTGTACATGTATATAATAATGTCTTGCAACCAGTCCAAATGAGTCTTAAGTCAAAATTTTAAGTTGGTTAGATATTGGTAATGATATCACAGAAAGGCCTATTTTCTCTACTTTCAAATACAACAAATAGAAAAGCTGTATCATGCATCTGTATGAGGTTATACTTATAGCCGTTTGCAGGGTTAAGACTTATGAAATTTCAGAAAGGGGAGAAAACAGAATTTAGAGTTTAGATGACCATAAAGGTATTGAGTCCTTAGTAACCATACCAATTGAAATGAAACGCTTAAAAATGAAATTTGAACATCGGTTCATTGTAAAACTGTTTAAAAATGGTTGTAGCGTCAATATCTAAAATAAAAAAGTTACGACTTTTAAACACCCACTAAACTTTAAAAGCAATATCTCTAAACCAAGCCTTTCAACTTACGACTCATGAGGACAGAGTGCAAGATATATATTGCTAGCCCACTTTGAATTGATAAATACATAAATATAAACAAATATATACATGAACAAAGCGTTTTTATTTTAGATCAAAATGTTCTCTGTATTTAATTCTTCAGATGGAGACACATCACCTCGTGGGATCTTGCTGGGTGTTGTGATAGGTGCAAGTATCACCTGCAATGTTTTCCTTCTGCTACTAGCCTGGTTACAACGCTAGCAAGAAATCCCTGCAATGTTTTCCTCCTTCTTCTACTAGCCTGGTTACAACACTAACAAGCATCACCTGCAATGTTTTCCTTCTGCTAATAGCCTGGTCACAACGCTAGCTCTCGAAGTCTGTCACTGTCACATCCACCTGAGCTTGGAGTCTCGTTGCTTTGCTTGCAGCTGATACAGGTCTGCATCAAGTTCATCAGCCCTGCCCAGATGATACTGAGTTTGATCGTGGAGTTTTTTGGGGTTTTTTTTGCTGCAGAACATTTTAATGTGTTTAGTTTAAAACTCCAAGAGGCCTTTGAGTATATGAGACATGCCATCCAAATTGTGTTCTTTTTACCTTGCTAGATAACACTTGCCCTAAATACGCAGGTTAAAGTAAGGGGTCAAGTTTAGATTAGAACAACAGACTACAAAAATAGAATGTTCTTATCTAGCAAAAGCAATATTAAATTCGTAACCTAGGCCTAGATAGGCAAACCGTTGTGAACTTCCACTTGATCAACCATAAACAGCCTTAGCGGATAGCAAGGCATATTCAGAAGAACGTTTAGGTTCTATAGGCCTTTTCCCCATAGATAAAAGGTTGTTCACAAAATGAAACAAGGCAAATGTGTTCAACTTTGATTGTGGTACAGAGATTCCTGATGATGCAAATCTTTGACTGAAACCTGTGACATTTGTAAGTCTAGCCAAAATGCATACCTCTTTTTTTGTACAAGGTAAAGTCTTTATTTGAACTGTCCAAGAGAATCTTGTGGGCTTGAAGTAAGTCAACTCAGTCACACTCAAATGAAAACTTCAGAACGTTACCCCATTTTGTTTAAAGATGATTGGAAAATTCTTTAGATAAAGTCAAATTCAACAAAAAAAACTTTGTGACAAAATTTTTTTATTAAATTGAGTCATGCACAAATCTAAGTTTTGATTGAAAACCCATAGGTGCCACTTTTCCATTACATAGCGGAAATTCTGCTATGTTACAGTCTCTGCGATTTTTTCCACCATCTACAACTGTCATTTTATGTTCAAGCAGATTTCCACTATCACCGATACAATTTGAGTACATAAACATGACGGGTCACTGTCTATTAAATTAATTCTATAACCCATAGAGTATAAAAAGAGGATCGCATTTTGGAGAAACCTGCGACACCCAAGTTTTCCCTTGAAGGTCCTTAAGGACAACCCGGATAACCATCTGCAAAGGAAAAAAAATAGCGGAGGTCGATGGGTTTTGCTTAAAGTTGAACAAGAGAGGGGACCTGCGGGTCAAGCTTAAATTAGAACAACAGAATACAAAAATAGAATGTTCTTATCAAGCAAAAGCAATATAGTGAATTGGTAATCTAGGCCTTGGGGACTTACACTTGATCAACCTTTAATCCAATTGTTTCACAAGATTAGGATAGGAATTTAAAAAAAAAGTGTTTCTTATTATAACATTCATTTATCATTTTTTAAAAACCAGTATTTCTCTGTTATAGTAGCTTAAGGTACTTGTGAATCAGGCTAATAACAGAGGAAAGCTTTTAAGATTTTTTCAGTGTAAAGGCTGCATGTGTACTTTTTTTCGCACCTTCAAATACAATCATAAATTCTTGCTTGGTTAAAGGATGGGACCTTTAAACAGATCTTAGCTAAAACCCCAGAGCATCGAGTTTGTACAATACAGGTAGCTTACAATTTTTGTTCTTTGTAACCAAAATAAAAAGATATAGATTTGTAAACTTAAATTCAGGCAAAATAAGTAAATATAGGTTATTGTAGGGTTTTAGCTTAGAGCTTCATAAATTAAGTACAGAGACGTTTTTGTAAGAGAATGAGGAAAAGTGAGAGAGGGGAAGGAGTGGGATAGAACTAGGAAGAGGATGAGACTTTAGATAGATAGCAAGCCATAATACAGTGGAATCGACTAAAACTAAAGTCAACACCTGTAAGGGAAACTCTTGCTTAAAGTCAACTCTGTTAAAAATTGCAGTCCCATTTTGTATTTCTTTATATCTTAGGAATGGTTAAAGTCAAATCTTGCTTAAAAAGTCAACACTTTTTGTTTGGTCTGGAGCTGTTGACTTGACCAGGGTTCCACTGTAGTTAAACTCTATAGGGACAAGAAGATGAAGCCCAATTTGGTTTTGTAATGATGTAAAGGAGTAGCAAAAGAGAAATTCCTCTGAACAAGAAGTAGAGAGAATATCTGAGAGGGGTGTAAGAAAGACATAAAAGAGGTGAGAAGAGAATTGAGATGACAAGTAACCTATATGCAGATGGATTAATACATATCCAGATATTCACTTTCTCTATGAGTAGAGTACGGCACAAACATACATAGGTAGTCTGGTTTTGTCTTTTTTATATGAGCTGTAAGTATTATTTTTTATTTGTTGGCAAATTACAGAGAAGTTCCACAAGAACAACAAGTAAACAGATTTAGAACTCACCTCAATAGCTAACCTGTATTTGCCATGAGATCATTGCTGGGGCTGCAGAATGTGAATCAAAAATTCATTTACATGGAACATTTTTTTTTAAATATCGGTTTACGCAAGGGGTTCACAATCTGTCATAATGATAGGCAGGCAGGAAGGAAGACAGAAGAGATAAGTGTTTTACCGAGCACCATGTTACCCTGCTGAGATTTGGGCCAGTCCAATTATTTGGTTCTTAGTCAACCTTACCAGAATTTGTTGTTTTATTTTTGTCGTTGTTGTTTTATTTTTGTTCTGCTAGATGCAGAGCACAGTGTAACTATTAGTGAAATTGACAATCGCTGATGTACAGATACTTGTATCAAGATGTTTTAATGTAATAATTTACAAACATGTCACTAGGCAGGGCATTGTAATTTTTTTACACATCAGTTGATTATATATACGACAGCTACCTGGATTTGCAAAATGTGTTTATACATGTATATTGTAATGGTATCCTCTTTGGGAAGTACTTTTTCCCAATTTTTGGAGCCATTATTACTTTGTCCATAGTTCTGAGCTGCCAATGAGTTCTGATTGCAGTATTTTAGTACCAGAATAACTATCAAAATGTCAGAGTACTGATAACAAGCTGAAAATGCTGAAAAAACCATGACTGGGAAGCAAATGTTTGTGATCAGACAAATGGGAAACAATGCATGAGTTGTTCACTTGCTAAATATACAAAATTATTTTGTTCCAATGTATGAGTTAAATTGCCTCTGAGGATAAACTCAAGACTTTCCTGAAAAGCACTTAATTGATTACGGAAGCAATTAAAACATATAAGACATGGCAACTTTTACAAACGGATATTCTACAGGTCCCATCAATTCATTTTGTCTTTGTGGAGCTTTCTCTGGTGGTGAATACTGAAATGCCTTGGAAAAAACTGAAATCTGGATTTTACTTTTAAAGTCATGGTACCGCTTAACTTCATCGAGGGTTGGCAGCTGTGATATTAATTTGAATGAAGTGTTTTTAAGATTTGATAATTTACACGTAAAAATACATTCGGACAACATTGTCAAAGAATAAGAGACTTCACTTCGTACTTAAACTGAAATGTTTTCACGTAGATAAGACCCTTCTGTGCATGTTCTATAAGGCAGTTGTTTAGAGTGTCATAACGTTTGCTATTGCTTGCTGGGGTAGAAATACTCAAGAGAGTAAAAAGATGAAATTTAATCAAACGATCAACAGAGCTAACAAAATGATGAAAAACATAAAGAGCCTTACTGTGATTTCAAAATTCTTTATTCTATGTACTGCAGAAAAAAATCTTATCAATTGTAAAAGACGCCAAACACCCTCTATGCAGTCAGATCAGGCACTCAGGCAGATCAGGAAGACCAATTCTTTTTAAGTGCAAACACGAGTGCTGTAGGAAATCCTTCATGCCCTATGCTGTAAAACTTATCCCTTGTAAAATGCCTTTCTATGTTAACTTGCGTATCTATCTTTTTTCCTTGTATGTCTATAAATGTTAAAATTGTTTGGTAGCTAGTGTAAGAGACAGTGTGAAAATAAGTGATGTTTGTTTACCTGTGAACATGCCTATGTGTCTTTTGTATTTCATGCTGCTAAACATAAACAATGAGCCTTATAAGGGCAATAAAATTATTTGAGCTTGAACATCAACTTTAATATTCTTTCACAACTCAAATTTCCTGCAATGAATATGGAGACAATTAAGCCTAAAAATTACTTTTAATTACATGTATTTGTGCCTGTGACAAAAGGTCGTTTGACGTGTTGCGAGTGATGTCATGACAGGCTTTGAGGTGAAATAAAATGTTTCATAACTAAAACTATGTCACGGCAACATTTTAGACACAAATAATATTTACAGGACCTAATATTGAGAGCATAGAACCCATTTATTACATGTATTTGTGCATGTGACTAAAGGTCGTTTGACGTGTTGCGAGTGATGTCATGACAGGCTTTGAGGTGAAATAAAATGTTTCAAAACTAAAACTATGTCAAATAATCTTGCTTGAAATATGTAATGGAATAAAAGCAACATTTTAAACACAAATAATTTTTACAGGACCTAATGTTGAGAGCACAGAATCAATTATGTCGCGAGTGATTCCGACATGAAAAAAATCACACTTTTTGAGTGACGGGTGATTCTGACATGAATTCCAAAAAGTGGGAACTTTGTACTGATGATGCAAGTTTTGAGAGTATCTATAATACTTTAGTTTTAATATCAATAAATCCACTGCTTTCTGTTAGAACTATTAGAATTATATCGGACCTTTTGAAAATTAATATGAAATGTTCACAGAGTAAAATAATTTTGCACCAAAAGTTTTCTTTTACGCACAACGACCTTTTGCAACAGCGACAATTACAAAAATTAAGTCACCAAAAACTGATGTGGAGTATTTCTGATAATATATATACTTTTTTCGTATTCCCAAAACAGTGGACCTCGGCCAGGACGACTTCTGCAGTTACAAAACCTGCGTCGTAACGAATAAATTTCCAAGGACATTTTTATTACTCTTTAAGTATAAGTAACAGACCCTCAGTCTTAGGGAATAAAGACTGTCAGAAACCTTGGCTGTAATGGTCGTTTGTATAAACAATTTTCTCTTAAGATAAAATTTGCTGCACTATGACATTTTGTAGATCATGAAAAAAATTGTTCAGCTATGAGCATAAAAATGCAGTAAGTGAGTGAGGAATATCTTAAAATGTTTCCCCCCCCCCCCTTTTTTTTTAAAGTTGTTTCTGTATCTCCAAATCATCAAGTTACAAATGAAGGGTTTTGTAACAACAGGTGTTTTAAGCCATTAAAAAAAAGATCTGAGAAAAAAGTCAAAAACTGTGGGGCAGTTTTTTTTATTCTTTGTCTTTGCGGTTTTATTTTTGCATTGTTTTGGCTATGACACCTCAATATGAACATACTGTATGAAAATGACGTCTCCAGCTGGTCGAGAACTTGAAATTTAAAAATTAAAAAAAAATGGATATGAATACAAATATGACATACAATGGAAATCTCCAAAATCAAAGTCTGATAATCTTATAGTTTCTTATAATTCAAAGTTTTCTACTTCAGTACTTGCGAGGTTTCTTTTTCGTATATGGCTTTGTTAGATTTTAACTCACAATTCGAAGCTCATAAGGTTGAATTCTCTTTATTGAAAGTTTGTACTGAGACTTACACAAAGCTTTCCTTCTAATCCCCACCAATTTTACCTCCCCAAAACATGTCAGTTTTATTTAATGCAAAGTTGCCTTCCAAGAAGCAACACAAAGGTGTCTATACTAATAGAATAAGTTTGTTTCTGTATGAACACAAGGGTGGGGTGAGAGAGGAAGGTGCTATAGAACTGAGAAGTGGCTTAGGAAATAAACCTGGTCCACAGTATAATTCAAATCCTCTTTAATCAAAGTTTTTCTTCATTCCCATGAGTTTCAAATCAAAAGTTTTCCACTGTATGTCTTGAGTCCAAGGTGAATAAGTCGGATGTTGCATGCAGTTTTCACCTTTAGTTGCGTTGCTGTTTTGGGCAAGACATATTTTCAAACCTTCGAAGCGTAAAAAAATGTCATAAAATTATCAATATTTTGAGAGTAGGAATTAAAATGATTTTGAATTAAAATATAGATAAAAAGAAGAAAAATTGTGCCGTTTTCTCAAAAGAGAAATTTCCTACTTCCGACTCATTCACCCTGGACACTAGACATATGTAAAGTGTTGTGCCATGAAACCCTTCATTAATACTCCTTGAGCCTTGAATAATGTTAAATGTGGTTAATATTTTATTCTGTGCTGGCTGTTAACAGTGAAATCAAGAACGAGAATTTCAAATTAAAAAATAGGAATTTTGAAAGTATACAGTCTGAAATCATGTTTGTTTTCGTTTTAAATTTACAAATTATTGTTGCAAATATACCAGACTTTCATTTTTTTTAAATGTTAAGTATACAGTAAATAAGCTTATTACCTAAGTTGTAATGTTTTTTTGCCTGTTGATTATAAACATTTTACCAAGCACTTAAATTCAGTAAAGGTGATTGGTGAAGTAACAAGATTACGACCTCTATCTAATAAGATTTGTTTTCACTGACAATGTGTCATGTGAGAATTCTGTTGAGGTGTTCTTCTGTACATCCTAAACACTTATTAAAAGACCTCAGATAAAGGGTACATTGAACAACAAAAAAGGATAAAAAGTTCTGATGTAAAACTAAAAAAAGACATTGTTAACAGAAGACGCAGACCTGCAATTCGTACTGTAGATTAAATCAGTATTATACTGATTTTTCTCCCAAACTTAACTGTTCAAAAATACTGATTTTTAAAATTTTTATTATAAAATACTGATTTTTAACTGCTTGGCTACTATCACTGAATGAGCCAAACTTTAGAGTCAATTTCACAGTTTTTGTACTTGTTTAGTTAATAATCTGAAAGTAAGATATCATTATCAGTACTGTACCAAAATACTTTACTCGAGGCCTTCTGTATTATTAAATGGAGCAGGGTAGTCTTTAAATTTTATGCATTTTCGTTTTATTATTTTTTTAAAACAAATTAAATTATGATGGTCACAATAAAATTGAAGTACTAGAGTTTGTGAGTACTGGTAGGTACATGGTTATACAGATTTTTTAACACTGAATACTGATTTTTTAGCTCAATCATACTGATTTTACATTTTAAAGAGTGGCAGGTCTGAAGATGTACAAATGACTACAATGGGACCCCTCTATTTAGGCCATTTCTCTTGTTTGACTTCAAATTTGAGGATGTCCAATATAATCATAATACAGTATTAGTCTTTTACTATAGTATTAGTGATTTAAGTTTTAACCCTGAATGAAAATTTTGATAAGTGGCAGTAGGCCAAATCTGTCATACAGTGGAATCCTGATAAATTGAACACCTGGGGACCGAAAAAATGTGTTGACTTTAAACAAGAGTTGACTTTAACCATTATAAAAATATAAAGAAATACAAGTTGGGACTGTGAAACACAGTTAGCTTTACGCAAGAGTTTCTCTTAAAGGTGTTGACTTTAAGTGGATTCCACAGTAATTAAAGGGTCCCAGTGCAGGGGTTCCCATGTATATTATGAAAAAAGAAACTACAATGAAGAATAGATAAGTTGGAATTTCTGAAATAACCATCTCGGAAATCTTAAAACACAAGAGGACAAGAAGAATAGAGAAAGTTCCACAATTCGACAGTGTTGCTCCCTCCCTCCCTTTCTCTCTCTCCCTTTCCCTCTT
>BMAT01004166.1:55213-67405 GCA_019649035.1 Elysia marginata | reverse complement strand
TGTAGCAAGAGCACATACGTGTAGGTTTATACCTTCTGATAAAACCTTATACGACGCGTCGATGTGCCATAAGACGAAAGACAACAGGGAGAAACACAACGTCAACAATTACCAGCGGCCACCAACCGCTAGTACAAACAAACCACCTTCATTGCCCCAACAGAAGCCCGCCAACAACAACAACAACAACAACAACAACAAAACCTTGCGATAGATCGACGGGGTGTCGATACGCGGTAGTCGAGTCGGCGTGAAGACTTTCTATACTTGTCGATTCCCCTGTCGTTCACTGTTAAATGCTATTAAATTTCTCATAGTCTTGCATGAGAGGCTCTCCGCGTGAGCTTCCAAAACACGCGCGTTAGCCTCATGACAGTCACTATCATCATTATGATTCCAATAGATCGGAGAGTCAATTGATTATTACGTGTAATTTTGTGAGTCGAGCGGTCTAAACATACCGAAAGGTAAAATAAGACAAGACGATGCGATAGAACGATTACAGGAACGATGACTGCTAAATCTAACCTTGCAGTCATCGTTTCTTATCGCTTAGCTGGGGGAAGAGGGTGGGAGAAAACAAGAGAGACGGCTGTGAACTTAGAAGTTCGAGAGTCAACAAACAGATAAAACATTCAACGAGAGTATTTTTTTTCTGGTACTTTTATACCAACCACAGGCAAAGATGAGTGAGTCAAGCAGTAAGGACAGACAGACTGAGACAGGTAGATCTTATAATACAAGTTCTTTCAGAAGGGAGCTGGATTGATTACAGTATTGTGTGGGAGCGGTCTTGAATTGCGCTTTATTACATCTGTGCCAAAGATCTAATATTGAGAGATAGACTAGTCTGGTTCTCTCCGAACCTTTAAAGAGAGTGTGAGATACCTGAGATAAATTAAATAAACATCATTCAGGGCTACAAGTACAAACCTAGCGGCAAAGGTGTGTTTCTTCCACACATGTATAATAATAAAAATGAAAAAAATTTCTACGTTAAGTCCAGACATGTGCATGTGAGCAAGATATGATAAAACCACCTGATAATGCAGACTTTCTGTCCTAGCTTTCCGTTTTGACATTTTATTGATCCTTATTGTGTAACGAGGTGGTCTAGTGGTATTCGCTCGGTTTTCGGATCGAGACGTTCGGGGTTCGAGCCCTGCGTTCCGCAGGTCGACGTGTAGCCTTGAACATATTTCTTCGCCTCACTCATGTGATAAAGAAAAGTAGTACCCAACTATAGACAATAAAATATATGCGCTTTAGTTGCTGCTCCTCTGCGAGTTTACAGGGTAATTTGATTGGTAATGGTGTTTCGGAGAACTCGTGTAAAGCGCTTAGAGCAATCTATAGAATTGGGGCTGAATAAAAACGCTTTTTTTCCTTTTAAAAAAAAAGCTACACTCCCACCCCTCAACGGCAATGCCACCAGTTTAAATGTTGTATGAGAATACGAAGAACAAAAGCTCCAAAGGTTGAAGACTCTTCGTGTATGTGACCGTACATACTTTTAGTTGATCTTCTTATCTTTCGGTATTCAAGTTGTTCGTGTGTTTTTTAACCTGAAACTTTTTTTCCAAAAATTTACAGTTTGAATTATTATAAACATTTTTCCTTCAAATGAAAGAGTTGGACATTTTCTCGTTCATTATCTAGGAGTTCATACACACGTCCAGTTTGGTGATCGAGCGAGATCTAGGCCAGGCCCATTTCGAGGGCTAAACAAGAGCTGCGCGGATCGCCTTGAACTTGAAATAGACCGACTAGACTCTCTATACCAAAATCAAATTTCAGGAACTCATATCTAACTGTTCAAAAGTTTATTTTTCTTATGATGAATACGTTATAAAAGTATTATCGTGAAAGTATGGATGAATTATCAGCTAAACAAGATGCTCTGTCTCTGTTTGTCTGTCTATCTGTCTGTCTGTCTGTCTGTCTGTCTGTCTCTCTCTCTCTCTCTCTCTCTCTCTCTCTCTCTCTCTCTCTCTCTCTCTCTGCCCTTTTTCCTATGTTTTAGTCTGTGGCCTTCCCTCCCCTCATCTATCTGCGTCCGGCATTCCAGAACTCCTCCTTGACGTCCACCCTTTACCTATTTTCTTTCAAAAACATCTGCTCTCCCTAGGCTTGTGTTTGTATCCGATTTGCTCCTCAGGATTCCCAAGCTTTCCGTATCAATACCAAATGTTGGCCATTTCCTGCTGACCTTTATACCCAAACTGGCGATCACCATGGCACTTGATTATAAATTGTATTCTGAAGTTGCAAGCGTAGGCGTGGAAATGCCACGCCACAATCCCGTTCGCCATGTCTACTAGATATATTTGCCAGAGATTTTTACCAAGAAACTTTATCGAAGCTGGACAGTACGCGTAGATGTACAGGTGATGTGGGCATCAATCCGGTGCAGTTAAGTGCTGTAAGTTCCTCCCACAGATTTCCCCAAGGGCCAATCTCACAGTTCTGCATGCACACATAGACAATGGCAACGGTTACAGCTTAAAATGTTCGCCTTTCTAGCGACTTGAGAAAGAAAAAAAAGTGCGAGAGAAAGAGAGAGGGAGAGAGAGAATGAGGACGGAGAGCCAGCTAACAGACAGGCAGGTTGGTAGGAAAAAGAAAAACTTTTATTCAGAAAAACGTGCCAAGTGTGGCAACTGCATTGATTAGGTGAGTCAGGCGTGTTAATACACCCTTGAAATGTGTACATATCATGTTCCGTTTTCTTCTGATACCGCAAAAACAAAACTTCCGAACAATGGGAAAAATAAATGTTATCTTTTCTTATTATGCATGAGTTATGAGTAAAGGGAACTGCGTTTGAATGGCAGGTATTTCTTGCACTCTTAACTTCTTGTAACGAGTTAAAATAGATCTATATAGTGTATGTTGGCTTCAAAATCAAAGGAGCGGTTGGTCAGAGGATTAGCCCCAAATACAGCTAGATCTAGGTCTGACCCTGACTCTGAGTCAGACTGGTCGAGCTGGAATTAGACTGGTTGAGTCAGAACCAGACTGATAGATATGTGGGGTAGTAAACAAACTATACAGCATGCATTTAACGTTGTTTTTTATGACAAGGTCATTTCAAAATACTGCTACCACTTCAACATGACAAAGCCAATATTTTTTTTAAGTAACAGTCATAAAGTTAATCGTTTAATCAAACTGGAGTTGTTGGTGTAATGAAAAGTTTTATCTATGTACATAACACTGCACATGTATTTCATTCGCAAAATGTGAAAACCGGACATTAAAACGGTCGATAAAGCGAATGTGGTCCAATTCAAAAATTTGTTTTTGTTGGTGATTTTGTTGCTTTAATTGCTTTCTTCAATAAAGCCATTTTGAGAGCATAAAAAAAACAACTCTTGGGCTCTTTTCCTCTTCGGTGTATGTAACGCTCTAAACATGCGAGTTTGGCTTTTTATTGTTTTTCAGATGAGAAAAGAGAGCTGTGCTGTGAGCACCAGGAGATAGTAGTAGGCCAACCAGTAACAGTGTAAATGCCACGGTGCTGGAGGATCATCTGGTACTGCTAGACCAGATGGTGGAAGGACGGCACGTTCCAGAGATGGGTGCTGCTGCGGTGCTTATCTCCTAGATGTACATTTACAAGAATTCGCTCTCTCGGACTTGCCTATAACATGTATCACGACTTAAGCCAAGATCGAAACAGCGCAAAAAAAGTAAATATATCACCAACAGTTCCCTATTTCTGTCCATGCAGTGTTGGCGTCGTTAACGAGAGAGATTACATTTTGTTGATACTGAAACGCACGATAACAAATCCTTCATTGTGTAAAGTTAGAGCAAGAAGACACTTTAAGCTACCCAGTGTAAACCTAAAGCTCCATTGAACGAGATCTCAACAGCGCCAAGAACGACCACTCTGTGAAATCAATTCCCCCTGAGACTGTCCCGTTACATCACGTAGACTAGAAGTGATCCATCTACATCAATCTGCTCACCTGACAAGCTTTGATCACGGACGCTAACTCGGACACTCAATGCAATTTAGCCTTGCCAACAGACTAAATATCGCCCTGGTAGTAGTTCACATACACATTTTTTGCGCACGTTAATACTACAAGAATAATATGTTACATTTTTAATTAAAGTAATTGTCCTCAAATTGCAGTTTCGAATTAACGGAGGAAAGGCTTATTATACAGATCCGATACTGCAATTAGTTAGAGAAAATGTAACAACCAACTACGACTTTCTCTTAAAGGAGATACATGCACGGTAGACAGTTGAGTGGTGAAGCTATCAGCCTCACACTGAAGGGCAGCATAAGATAGGGGAATGCAGCGTATGCATTTTCTAGTCTTCTATTTTTGTTACAGGCTGATGGTGGTATGTACGTAGACCTCGATCTCTAACAGCCGCAACAGCTACCACCACATCAGCTGTTCCATGTAAATGTACGGCTTGCCACTAAATGAGCTCCGAGAACTGAAGTAGCCGTAGACATCGCGCCCGGCCCGTATAAGTATAACGTGAGTAAATGCTCCAGCTGGACTACCTCAACGGTCGTGCAGCATATCATCACCTGTCTGCCTGGTGTACAGCGGGTCGTTTATCGTGAACTCCACGACACCGGAATGCTAGGTACAGCTTTGTATCATATCCTAGTGTGTGGGATTTCGTTAATTCGAGCATTTTGGGATCTTTCTTTAGTTTAATGCCTCCATTTGCTTCTCCGGAGAGAGGGCATTAAGAAGCTGGCTCGAATTTGCCATAAATGGGCGAAGAATGTTTGCCTAACTGCTCATCTCTCGGTTTTTCAAAAACTCTGAAACTAAAGTCTATTTGCTATCAACGCCGGTAAATCCATGGCCATAGTTTCGGCGGGCCGCCGTGCTCTAACGGTGGCCTAGAGTAACATGCTTTCTTTTCTTCACATTTTATCCATATTATATTGTCTGGCCGAGTGCACAAAGAGTTTTGTATGGGGTCATCCTATGGTGAATTTTAGCAATTCTGCAGCTGCTGTAAGCTAGTGTATGAAGACTCGGGTCATACTATTTTCTTCATACAAGATATCCGATTTAGACTTGATCACTTTAGTGGCGCGATTCCCCAGACGACGATGTCGAAGTAAGTTGAAGATGAGCGTATTAAGTACCGGTACGATAAAACTGTATCGATAGGGGCCGTAAGATATAATTTTTATTTGTCATAAAATATTAACTAGCAAAATAACTTTGACTTAATGACATCATCAAGCAATACGAATACTGTCGCGATAAAACATTGTAATAATTTGCACACCCCCCCCCCCCACACACACACACACTCCCTTTACACTTTGGAAGAACTGTGCACTTAATTGTGCGATGCGAGACAAACATACACCTTTACTGTAACACCGTGACTCTGATCTATCTCTCCCCCCGGTGACTAGATCTTTACCTGGCAAGGAGACAAAGTGTACGCTCACACGCTTACCCATCCTTGAATGAAATCTCTTAATTCGAATCTCCTGGGAACTGATAAAACTTCGGAACAAAGAGGACTTCAGTAAAACATTAAGAGTCGGGTTCAGGGTACATTTTTTTTGGCATACAACACATTAAGAGTATTATCACCTTCCTCTCTCTTAACCCTGGGCCTCCTTGTATTATACAAACACAAACACGGTGATTCATCATTCAATAGTGCATAAACATTTACATGCAAGTTTTGGGATGGCAGTTTTTCCCTTTGAGTGTATAATAATATCATAACTCCGCATTTACATCTCTTGAGGAAGAGACTATAATAGTTAAGAAACAAAAGAAAACACTTCATAGGTGACAAAATAAACATCGATTTAACTAAGAGAATTTATGAGTTAATAGGAGCTTCAATTTGACAATGCCAACGTATCAGAAGAAAATAATTTAGAGCGAAATTCAATTAAATGAAAATTAGACTTGAGTTTGGTAGACTTTCTTATAATAGACGATATCCCTAAAAAAATTCAGCGAGAGTTATCCTCCTTGACTTACTACCATTTCACCAACAGCAGTAATGGAGAAACATAGTAAAATACGTGAAAATACAAGGAAAATAAATGAAAAAACTATTATTAATGATGATGAAGCTGATTATAATCATCACATTCATTCTTAGCACTATACTTGTTTTTGTTGTTTTTTTCATTTAATCGTAAAGTATTTATATCACTTTATTTGTTCTTTTTTTTCTAGTGAAATAAGCCGACGCATTTTTGCGGGTTTAAGTAAATAATGTAAGAATGGTCTTCACATCAATTAAAATCATGTTAAACATGTATATTACTTTGGTCAGTATAAATTATATCATTTTATCTAGATCTGTAATTTAAATACCGATCCATTTCTATTAGATCTATGCAGGAATCTAGACTCTAGATCTACACAGATTTTTGTCTTTTCTTTTCACCTGCGATTAGGTTTCTAATCTAAATTTGCAGATTTACTAAGATGCTATCTAGATCTTCATCATAATATTATGTTTATTGGAGTCTAAACTAATTTGTCTAAGGTTTTAAAGTTAAAAGTTCATTTAAGCTATACTTTTGTTTATTTTTCGAGTCAGCAGAAAAAAAAATTTAATGCACCGATCGAAGTATGGTCATGACGTCATGGCTCTCTCGGACGTCCGCAAAATAATTTTGACCTAAATAAAGGCGTACTTTGAAAAATAAGATGAGTAGGCCTACACCAGGAAAATTGATTCTTGAAAAAGATTCAAGTATTCAACCATAAAACTATCAGATTTTGATGCATGGCCCTAGAATGATGAATTATTTTACCTATTATCAGCAAGTTGGCTTTTTTAGCCAGTAGATTTTGGCGCTTGACAAACTGTAGTCTTGAATAAAGTCTTCTTTTAATTATTTTTTTAAAGATAGGATTATCATTATTCGCATTAATAATTTGTAATTGCATTTATAAGTATTCTCGACTACATCATCCTCATAAAAAGCAGTAAGAAGCGTTTTACACAAGAAAAACGCCCAATCTCTTCTAATTTACTTATATATGGTCCTTTGTTTTGGTAGTAGGTCAAGGCGCATAACTCTCGCCGACCGTTTTTAGGAACATCGTCTATTGCATTCGCCTCGACCTAAAAACATGAAACTCTTTCCTTTGATCTTTTTTTTTTAATTCCTCGAATATAGTCCTATGGTTTACAGGTTCAACAATCACCACTGTTTTACTACAAGTACTACAAGTAATGATAATTCTAACCTGTTCACGGATAAACGTCAGATCAGCATGCCGGCAGCGGATCCAATAATTTTCAAATATTTTGTCGGGTTGTTGTTATTTTGTCTAAAGGGTCCTTAGTCAGTCAATATGGTTTTAAATGAGTTCAAAAGGTTAGAAAAAATTAACGCTTTACTGCGATGATAAACGAACGACTATAGACAATTGTCGCTGGTGCGAGCGGGAAAGGTGAGCCCTCATTAACAGAGATTGTAGGGGTTATCATCATGATGACTATCATTATGGTGATTATTCCATAACCGAGTAGGAAAAAAAATGTGCAAATCACAAACAGTAATCTAAGACCATGCATCGATTCGAACATTAGTCGTTTAATTCTATTGTATTTCATTCCAATTCAAAGATCATAGAAAACTAAAAAGGGGAAAAGCGTCAGGATCAGACTCAAGGTGTTCAGTGAAAATTGAAATCAGTATGCAATCACGTCTCCTAAGTTTCACGGGGATGTAAGTACTATTTTTTTAACGTCCCAGTTAACTTCAAGGTTATATCAGAGACTGCTGGGGACAATTGAAAGCGTGCTGCCACACTGTGATGTAAGGAGCGCTTGCGTACACCCCACCCAGTCACATTATTCTGACACCGGACCGACCAGACTTAACCTTAAATCCATAATATGCCAGACACTAGGCGGATCAGCTGCTAATACTAATTTTAAAGTCCTGGGTTTGATTCGGCCCGGGATCGAACCACGCACCTCCTGATCTCTGAGCGAATGTCTTACCGCTAGGCCACAGGGCCGTTAATGAAAGTTCTACAAAGTTGTAGGTAGTGAAGTTACTGAACTGATCGCAGGAATAATAGACTACAGTCGAAGAATTTTAACTTCTAAAAAAATGAAAGCAATTAATAAGTTATCACAGTATAAATCTTTTCACGACGAAATAGCCTCTGTTGGGTGAGGACACAGCAAAAGACAGAAAGACACACAGAAATAAAGAAATATATTTGAAGAATTTATCTTCTAAGTTTTATAGCGAAAGACAAAAACATAAGAAGTCTTTGACATGAACGTTTAGAAGGTGAAAAGGAGAGAATGTGTGTGTGTGGGGGGGGGGGAGAAAGAGAGAGGGAGAACGAGAGAGAGATAGAGAGAAAGAGGTAGAGGAGGAGAAAAAAAGCAAGTCAGCATTAAGTTCTATGGAAAGAAAAAAAAAAGGATCAGAAAGAAAAAAAAAGATAAGAATGTTAGTTATATGAAACGTGAGAGGTTTTTTTTTTCTTTCACTAGAGTATGTGAGCTCAGCAAGTTGAATTTGCCATCTTAGCGAAAACTTGTAAAATGTTTACCTAATTACGTCTGGCCAGTGTTGCAGCTTCGGGCTTCGCCCAGGCTCTCATTTTGCTCAGGAGAAAATCGTTGCTCTAAGGGCTCTAGATGAGAGCGTTAAGATACACTAGAGACAGATTGCTGGGCCGAGTCGACAAGGTGTATTTCCTTCCATAGTTTGAACGTCTCCTAAGTTTGCAGGGGATGCTCATAACATTAACAGGGAGCGGGTGTGTTCGTGTGTTGTTTAATTTGGTGTAGGAACCGACACTCCATCATCTGCTTCAGAATATTCTACTTTAGCGCAGCCAGGGTTCAGATATATATTTTTTACGAGAGAGGTAGAAAAAGAGAGTGAAATAAAGAGAGACAGAGGCAGACAGAGAAAGAGAGAGAGAGAGGGGGGGTCAAGGAGAGAAGAAAAGAGTGAACGATAGGTAAATAAATCATGTGACACTAGTGACAGAAGGAAAGATACGAAAAGCTTAAGTGAAAATAAAAATGTTCACCTGACCCTAAATTTATCTGCAAATTAATTCTGCATAAATCACACTCAAGATACTGATTGGTTAATTTTTGTCAGATAGGGTCTAGCAAAAACATGGTTAATACATAAATATTATTATAGTACTAGTAGGCCTATATTATGCGAAACTCAGTCAGAATAAGACTGAGACAAAAAGTCATGTCGATTCGGTTTCAAGAGTAGCTAGCTTGAATTCCTTTATATTGGGATTTGAATCTGCCTTTCACACTCTTAGACTGCGAGGGACAAATGATAAATGTTCTATTTTTCATGGATATATACATTGTGAGTTATTCAGTTAAGATTCCTTGTGTGAAAAGCAGCAGATCTCTGTTGGACATCCACCAGCTGAGGTATGTCATTTCATCCCGTTCTCCCGGACACCCAGACTCGGTACGAAAGGAAAAGCCAGTAAAAGGTCAGTGTGTTACGTTAAGGGCTTTCAGGAGGCCGTATCGGCTGGCAAGTGTCCTAGAGCACCAGGGGTTTCTCCTCCCTGAAGGCGGTCATTAAGCCAGATTAGCTTCTACAGGCACGCAGCGAGGTCAGCCTAATGACTAATGACTAAATGGCGAGCTAGGGTCACGCCTGGGCCTTGAGGGAGAGGTTGCCCCTGGGGGTCCAGGTCTCTGTCATTCTGTCACAGCGCTAAGAGGAGGGAGACAGCACGGGCAGGAGGCCGACCAATTAGCGCTGGCTCTGCTGTACTGACAGGGCCGGCAACGACACGGAGAGAGAGACACGGGCGAATGTGGTGCCATTTTCGAATTTCTCATTATTGTTACAAGGAATCAGTGGCTGATGGAAAAACAGAGAGAGGTGTAATGGAAATTATTAAAATGATAGAGAGAGGGGTAGAGAGAGATAGAGAGAGAGAGCTGGTAGAGATAAAAGACAGACGGGTAGATAGATAATTAGATGTATACAGACTTGTAAACTAACAGACAGGTAGAGATAGATAGGTAGATAGATAGATAGATAGATAGATAGATAGATAGATAGATAGATAGATAGATAGATAGATAGATAGATAGATAGATAGATAGATAGATAGATAGACATACAGACAGATAGAAAATAAAGATTTTTTAAAAGACTGGGACAGAAATAAGTAACAAAAGTGAAGGAAAATTTCCATATTACAAGCGAGGTATCTTGTTTGCGCATGATCATGAACGAAAGCCACTTGTTTAGGAAGACAGAGCGAGAGAGAGAAATAAAGACAGGGACAGAGAGACGGGCTACAATTATAAAACGAGATAAGAGATTAGACGGGGAGACACATATATCGATTATTAGATTGATCTTTGATAGGCCCAATGCTCTAAGACTGCGACGGTATTGGAGCTGCTTGGGAAAGGAGGAGAATAAGGCAGGCCTAAGTACAAACTGGGGAAATTTTTAAAAGAAAAGCACCGTGTGAATACATTGAACAACTGGAAGGTGGCATGGGGAGGTAATCCAATAGGAAGCAGAGGAGAAGGGGGGGGGGGAGGAGATGCACCTAAATAAAGCGACACAGAAAGAGCGGAAAGGTCGGATGGGCGGATCATTAGAGAAATTATCAAAAGGAAAGTCCGTGCAAAAAAAATACATGTAGCACGAGGGTATGTACGAGTGTGTATGTAAAAAATAAAACAAAAACAAACACATATAGCGAATGAGAGAGAGAGAGAGAGAGAGAGAGAGAGAGAGATCATAAATTTAAAAGCGGGAGAGAGATAGATATACAGGGGGAAAGATAAAAGATGGAGGTAGGAAATGAGGGGGGGAGGGGGTGTCGAAAAGACAGGGAGAAATAGAAGAGAGTAAATCTATATAAAGGTAGGCAGAAAGCGAAAAATAAAAGAGTGCATGAAGAGGCGGAGGGATGAAAAGGTTAACACAAAATGAAAGATTTAGACAGTGAAACAAAGAATGGAGAAAAAAAGCTTGTAAACATATTATTAAAACGAGATTACTGAGATAGTGAAACAGAGATAGAGGAACAAAGACAGACATCCATTTTAAAACATAACTCAGCAGCGAGCTGACGGTGGCAAAGACAAACAAAACGCTTGACCTAAATCATAGTACATGTAAATGCACCAGGTCGTCCTATCGCAGGTCATCGCAAGAAATCTACATAACGTCATTAATTTATTTATCAATACTAATATATTAGGGGAGTCGACTATTCCACAACTTATCAGCTAAAAATGTTGAATAAATTAAATCATTAGGTTGTTTTTGTTGTTTTTTATTCACTCAGAACAAAAATCTTAAACGTGTATATGTTCAGAACGTGTTTAAGTTATATTAAAAGTTAAAGCGTTGGATATAGCCAGATGCTTGAAATAGCTATATTTTTTTTAAAAATATCTTTATACTTAATACTTATTGTTTTCGGGTGGTTTTTATCAAAGTCAAAGAACTACAATGTAGTAGTACAAGTCAAATAAATCTAATAATAAGCCTTTCTCACAGCAAGAGGTAATAATATGGAATGAGGCTGTGAACATGACTACCAAGCTTTATGGACCCCTTCATGAGTTGTAGAGAACCACAGCCCCCGTCACCAAAACCGCAATAGCAGCTTGATACTGAAAGCATTCGAGAACGAGAACAAGAAGACAGCAGGGTTAATTACTTGAGACCTCTCACTAAAACCAACCGGCTTTTAAGCATAGCAAAATAAAGAAATCTATACAGAGCTTTCTTTTAAAACTTATAACCATTTCCCTTTCTTCTAGCAATCCATAATAAATTTCATTATGAGCACAAAGTATTGATAATTTGTCAAATTAGGCACCGCATTAAAAGTCTGACCGAAACTTTCAGTCTTCCTTTCTTGGAACTTGGAACCACGAGAACTTAAAAAAAAAAAGTATTTACTAACAAAAGAAATACGAAAGGCACTTCTGAAATAAATGAAAGGAGAAAATTACCAAAAAAAAAATCACAATTTATGATCGACCACCTAAAAGAATTCTGATCAACATAAATCTGAAAGCCATTATGAAATTAAATTGTGTTTGCACTACAAACACCATGGGTCGGCTTTCTCAACAAAAGGGTGAGCATGAGATGAAAATCGAAGAATTATTATGCCAGAAAATGCATGAGAAAAGCATCATAAAAAGCCCAAAGAG
>BMAT01004166.1:405-18613 GCA_019649035.1 Elysia marginata | reverse complement strand
AATAATAATAATAATAATAATAATAATAATAATAGCCTAATAATAATATTGAACGTCGAAAAAGTCTAAAAACGACAAGCTTGAAACTTACAAGTGATGCCCCTTGGCTATTTTCAAGTATTTTGATAACGAAAGTAAATTTGATGTAAATAACCCAGCGGTTGATTCAACAACGCTCGTATCTAGATTAGATCTAGATCTAGGTTTATCTAAATTATATTTTAGATTTAAAGTCCATTTCTAGAGCTGTAGATCTGGTCCCGTCTTTCCTCTAGCAACGGTTCCCAAAACGGCCGAAAAAAAAAGACAGGATCTGACTTCTGACTCTGAGTCTGAGTTAGTGAGTATACATGACAATTGACATGTAGATATCTATGTACTAAAAGAAAACTGCTAGAATCTAGGTATCTTGATCTAGATCTATGTCACAATTTTATCTTTGAACTTAAAATAATTCTCTACGAGATCTGGATCTAGATATATTTATAAGGCTAAAAATTGGGTAATCCGTAATCTCAAGCCCAAGGCACCATGGAGTAACCCAGTAATCAGCACTGGTATGATGATCCCATTTCATTATCCCATCATTTTTGGTTTGAAGAAATGAAGCCAAATTAAAAAACAAAATATTCTCTTGAATACGTGGTACTACTACTAGCCAGTCGGCAATCAGATTTGCTCTTAAATCATTTTGTTTCAATATGTGGCATCATAGTTGAGCTTCATACATGTGTAAGAAAAATGGCAGGGTATACTAGGGTTTAACTACTGGAAGAGAAGTTCCTCAGGCTGTCTGATGTTATAAAGCCGTTTAGCTGGAATGGAATTATATGCCGAGTCTTGCGTTGAACTCGCGTTGGTGCAGGGCAAGATTAAAAAGATGACTAGCAGTAGCACTCATGCACTGGTATCATATGGTATTAGTGCTAGTTTGCCTTGGCCCTTAGACTTTTTAGAGTGAAATTTATATGACAGGGTTCACAAATTTGGGGGTCTGGAGCAGTGCAGTTGAAAGCTTTGTGTGTTTATTTCTGATATATATGTTTACAACTGTTTTATTTCCATTTTTGTTTGCATGACTTAAAATGTATAAAGTATCTGCACAAGCAGGCATGATAAGGGTCAAGCTTGTATAAAATTCGATTTCAAAACAGTTAAAATGTTTTTGTAACTGTAACTTTTGCGGTTATCATGTTTTCCTGGTTTTCTACTCAGCCAAGGAGGTGTCTAGATCTAGTTTTAACATCGTCAAGAATGGAACTTGGCAGTTTTTCCTATCGATAGTTTCTCTAAGAAAGCAAATGATATAAAAATTGGGGATAATCCTGGCATTGGCCCGCTGACACAACAGACGAAAATGAAGGGGATGATAACCCGTTTTTAACACCAGCGGGCCGATCCCTGTCCAGATTAAGCCAAAAATTGCCTATGTTCGGTATTTAGAGGTGTATAACGAAGTCTTGCCAGTATCCCGATCATGATGTCAGTCAACAAAATCTAGGTCTAGCCGTAGGTCGAGTTTCCATTTTTAAAGGTTTATGAATGGAATATGCACTTCACATTTTCACTACACTGGTTTGCGACTCAAGGCATGCTGAATTCAACTATGTCCTTTATGTCCTGTTCAGTTGGTATTTTTGTTTGCTGTTGCTTAAATAATTGTGAATAAAAAGAGTGAGCTCATAATGTAATGAGACTGCCTTTGGCGGTGGAGGACTCTAATATTAGTAATAAAAATATTTATTTATTTTATTTATTTATTTAGTTGGCAATGATTGAAATTGGTCAGTTGACTGCATGTACTGTAAGCGCCATTTTAGACTGTAAAATTTACCTAAGTTGGGGGGAAGCTAGTCTACTTCAGCTTGCTAAGATTACTACTCCAGTTTTAACTTAAGACAGGTGAAAAGAACTTACTTTGAGCTTAGCAGGCTTCGTGTAAAATTTGGTAAGTTTCTTGCAAGTAAGCGATTAAATTAGGAGCTTGCCTCGGGGGAATGGGGATGTGCAGGCCCTAGGCGTGTTCATTTCTATGCTATTAGTGCCCAAAATTCTTATTCCCTTAGAACTAACTTTTCAAAGTGAAGAGAGCACGAAGTTTCTATTATTAGAAACTAGTAACTTTATAGTATGCTTGAATAGTCCCCAGGGCTATTCTGTGTTCTTGAATAGCCACATCCTTATCTTTTCTCCCTAAAGGTACTAATATACTTCTTGGGAAACATCTTAAACATTGTTTACATCTAAATTTACCGCCCCAAAAATAATTTTAATTTTGAATTTCTCTGTACCCTTATTTTCAGATTGAGTCAGAAATTATGACTTTTTCCGTGTACTTTCCAGATAATGGCCTGCCTGGAAATCTTTATTCACCTTTGTGGATTTTGATCTATTTAGCCCTTTGCAAAATTGCTAATTTCCTAAATTGACATAAGTTCAATATTTTTTGCAACTTCAAAAGCATGAATTTGAAAACATTTTCTTACACAGACTGACGGAGGAAGTAGCAAAAGATGGAGGGGCTTGAAGTGAAGCAAAGAGACACCATGTATCGGCTAATGATCAGGTAATAAAATAAAATGCAGCCTTTATATTCTAAATGCTACTTCAAATTTGCAGGAATGTTTTCTGTTTTAGTATGATTAATAATGAAAGAAAAAGATATTTTTTTTAAAGTTCAGGTACTTTAATTTATAAATTCACACTTTAACCATTTCTGCATTTGGTTTTAATCATTTTCTTATGTTGGTTATTTATATATGATGTCGCTGTGACAAAAGGCCGTTTTGCGTAAAAGACAACTTTTGGTGCGAATTATTTTACTCAGTGAACATTTCATATTACTTTTGAAAAAGTGCCATTTAAATAGTTCTAGCAGAAAGCAGCGGATGTATTGATTTTAAAACAAAAGTATTACAGATATATATTCTCAAGACTTGCATCATCGGTAGAAAGTTCTTACTTTTTGAAATTCATGTCAGAATAACCCGCGACTCAAAAACTGTGACTTTTTTCATGTCAGAATCACTCGCCACATAATGGGTTCTGCGCTCTCAATATTGTGTTCTGTAAAAATTATTTGTGTTCAAAATGTTGCTTTCAGCCCATTACATATTTCAAGCAAGATGATTTTACATGGTTTTACTTCTGAAACATTTTATTTCACCTCAAAGCCTGACATGACATCACTCACGACACGTCACACGATATGTTGTCAGATTTTATACAGTTGCCTCCACATACGACAAACCAGAAAAATTCAAATTTTCAGATATATTGATGCCAAATAATTCGAATATAAATATCCTTCTTTTATCTACATGGAAAACCATCTGCTAGCTTGTTTAAGTAAAAATGAGGGAATCCATTGGGTTTTTTTAAAGTCAAATTGTTGGGTCTTGATTTATTTGTTAGCTAGATCTAACGTCAGCCATCACTATGTGTTTCTGCTCTCGTGTTTGTGATGTGAAGAAGACTGGAAGTGCTGGAAGAGATAGGTCAAGTTAATGACCTAGAGGAGAGCAGGTGTTTTTTAACAGTGAACAGGGCAGAGGTGTCATATCAGACTTGCTAGTTTAGTGGAAACCTTGACTGAATGGTTCAAGGAATAGTGGGTCTTGCATCAATCGCCAGGCTAATTTGCTCATCTCACTTGCAATCGCTTACTTAGCAACAGTCAAGTTTTACAATACAAAATAGCAGTAGAACATGTAATGGTTATACTGCGATTACCCAGTAATTTTATTTTTGTGTCGGTGTACTTGGGAAAATGGCATCTGTTCATTGTAAATTTTTAATTTTTGCTCACCTCTTTCCTTGATTATCCTGATCATTCGAGTTCCAGATAATTTGAAGTTGGTTTCTTACCCCAAAGACTTCAAAATAACCAGACCAGACTGTAGTTGATTTAGTTTTCTTTTTGCAGCCAGCTGTTCTATGACGGACACAAAGACCTGGCCGTGGGATTAGCTGCCATTATTCAGCCTCACCCAGCCTGCCCACCATCAGACAAGTTGCTTAGGCTTGTCAAGCTTGGCTTGGATCATGATGATGAAGGTACAGCAGTTGGTTATCATTAACATAGCATACCTGTAGCTTCTGTGCTCAGCATACGTCTTAGACAGTGTGATTAAAAATAACATCAGTTTTTCCTCTCACACACACAAAAATTGAGACTTCGATGTTTTGGTTTTTTTTTTATTTGTTAAATGACTTTTTGTTTTTCTTATTTTTTTTTTCAGAAAACAAAGAAACTCTTGGTGGGGAGCTGATTCAGCCTGGTTCTGGCATCGATCTTGAATTTGAAACAGAAGGTTGGTTATCTTGTGGAAAACAGTTTTGGCCTAAATTTGTTTTGAAAAATTGAAAAAGATGTGCAAATATTAAAGTCAGTTATGGCTTCTAATGGTCAACACATCTGTGAAAAAACCTAGGGCATAATGTAATTTTATATTTGAGTATCTTTTTTTCCATTTTAGCCAGAGTGAATATAACATCTGTATAGCGAGATATTATGTGCCAGAAAAAATATCCCGCTGTAAGCAAGTTCCCACAATGAAAATGCACAGAGGGATTACGGAAAATTAAAAAAAAAAAATCAACAAGATACCTATGCACATAACTGTCTCTTCACCTATTTCTTATGTCCCCTTCCCTCCCATTTTACCCACAACCGTCATTGACAATCACATTGTTTTGTGCCAATGTTAATACATACGACTTCCTTCCCCTTACAATGGAGGCCCCAAAACCAGGAAAGTCTGAGAAAAAAAAATGAAACTTAAATGTTAAAGCAACCTGCAAACTTAAGATTTGTAGAAAATCAAACACCTCTTAAATGAGCTGAATAGTTGTATAGGCCCCAGTACAGAGTTGTATCTATCTGTTTTAGCTGGTCCATGAAAGTTCTAGTGGGGCAGCTATTGGATATCAGTGCCAGGCAAAGTATTTTATGGAGATGTTAAAATTTTCTTTCTTTTTGAGCAATAATCGGCTATAATAGAGTGTAATTTACAAGTTATTGAAACTTTACTTTTCCAATCACTTTTGGACCATTGCTTTGAGTGATAAATCATAATGCGACAGTAGCATACCTTTTTCTTTTATAAAGTCATACAAGATTACAGATACTTGCATACCTGTGTACAAGATTTTTTTTAAAATCTTGTAGGCCAGTTTATTGTAATTTAGTTTGGTTTTAATATTATTAAGTAGGGATTCATTTTCCCCAGTGCAAACCATATCGCCGGAGATTGCTCTTTATGAGACTTGCTATGTGACAGCTCATAAGGGACCATGCCGAACTGCTGCATTTCACCCGACAGGTAAGCGTTAGCTGGATTTCAGTTCAGCATGGTGAATAAATTACTTAAACTTTTAATATTTGTATATTAATGTTAAATACTGTTTTCATTATTATGCCTACATGTATTCCCCGTTTCAGCTTAGATTGCAATTGTTGGAATTGTTTTTCATATTCTCTTCTTCCACATCTAATTGCAGCAGCTCAACAAAAACGAGTTTACATAATGAATTTTCTGGTGTGATGAGGTCTACAAGTAATAAAAATGTAATATTATTTTGTGTATACTGTATAATTACTTTCTAAAGGGAAGGAATCAGTTAAACCTTTTTTTTTTGTTGATAAAAGGGTTTAATATTATAGCAAGAAAGGGGCTTAATATTATAGCAAGCAGTAACTTGTCTAGCTCAACTTGCATTACTTGACATAGACGCCTTACTAGCCACAAGTATTTTTTTCTGGCTAGAAGTAATATTTCTTTATTTCTAGCTAAGTTTAAGTGGTTTTATCTTTTTATAAATAGGAATTCATAGGTAACATTATTTTCAAATTTAAAAAAAATGACTGTACCGCTGTAAGCATACTCAAATTTCTACCTTTTATGCTTGAAATTATGCCATTTCTTGAACACTGGTTTTGTGGAAGCTATGCCTCATTTAACATTCTTTCCAAATGAAATGTCTCAGCAGTTATTTTTTGGTACAGGTGCCTTTTCAAAAGTAAAGAAGTGTGCAAAGAAGTACAATTATTTAAAAAGCTCTTTTCAAATAAAAAATTAACTGCCTCAAGCGCCAGACGGCTCAGAGAGGATTGAGTCAGTGAGTGAGTGAGTTTGAAATAAATATATATAAAAGATCAAGGGCAATGAAATATACAATAGTATCCGGTTAAACGCACTTCACTTAGGAGGCTCAAATAGCGCATGTTTAGGAGATACGCAAGCTCATAAAAGGTAGCAAAAATTGCTAGAATAAGTTACTCCATCTAGAACGCGATAATAGAATCACTAGCCTCGGCCACACAGACAGACGGAGATTAGACTAAAACATAAAGATTTTGACTGGTGTATGTCTTAGGCAAGTGTAAAAAGTTAGATCCATGTGAATAGCAATATTGCACTGCAACCATCTAATGAGTTGTTGATCAAAGGAAGAAACCAAGGGGATGGGGTTTACCCAATAAAGCATGTGTCTAGTGGACACTTATTATATAGAAAAAAATTGGTCATAGCGAATTAGCGTTAGTTAAACCACGATACTACTGTAGTTGTGTTAAATTATATTGATGAAGAAGGCAGTGGAAAAGATTAACAACTTCTTCTTGTACAACTATTCTGCTGCGTTATAATTTCACTGTATGATAGAGTGTGGAGTTAAAACCAGAGCATGTTTATTTTGAAATATATTTAGAGGCAGAAATGGATCTCATTGCAGGCTGTCAGCTAAGCCATTTTTATTTACATTGCAGATTAGTAGTTAATTCAATAAATCTAGTTTACTGTAAAATAATTTAAAGGACTGAAGTTTTCTGTATATAACAAACATTAAGCATTGTTCTAATACAATATTTTTCTCTCGTTCAGGGTGAAAGAGTGGGATATTGCAAGTTTCACCTTCAATCAAAGGCATTGCTTTTCAAAGCTTACAGATACCATAAGATGTCATAAGGTTTCATAAAATATCAATACTTTTTTTTAAATATATTAAATTTTTGTCCATTTATAATGTAGAGAAAAAAAATTGACCTTTTCATGGAGTTTTTTCAAAAAAAGATTTCTGACTTCCAACTCATTCACCCTGCACACCAGACATCCTTATTGTTTTCATTTTTCATGTTCATTCTTTCTTCAGGTCAACTCATCGCCACTGGTTCTCAGGACTCTTCTATTAAGGTAGATTTATAGTAAAAACATACAAAATAGAAATTTATTCGATATCAGAAAAACTTACATCATGGCACACCACTAAAAATAAATTACAATATATTTTTTATATTTATAGCTACTAAACTGCCAGAAGCTTATTTATTAAAGTTGAAAAGGCTTTACCTCAAGATATTTTTTTTTATATCAATACTTTTACTAAGCATCAAAATTCAGCTCAAGTGATATTTTATGCTTTGTTGTGGCTCTAAAAAATGCAAAAGCTGCAGTCTTCAAAGAAGTAAAAAAAAGGCTCTGCTTTTTTTGTAAGAAAATATGTGTGTGTGTTTTTTTGTTTTTTTTTCAATTTTCCACCCAAAAGATGTTCATTTATCAAATCTCTAAATTCCTAAGTAAATCAAAGACAAAGCATTTCATTTTGTTCTCTTTTTCCTGGTATGTAAACTATGTGAAGGTTCTGGATGTTGAACGTATGCTGTCAAAGAGTGCCACACCCACAGATGTCCTGGTAGTGGAAACTCCACAGCAACAGATGGAGAACCACCCAGTTATTAGGACGCTCTATGACCACAATGGTGTAAGCTCTATGTCCTACATTGCCTATGTTTATATGCTTCTAGTTCTATACGAAAGCGTTTCAAACTGTAATATTGTGACAGAGATTAGTCAAGCGTTCCTAATTAAAATTTATAAGAGAGTATACATTCACTGAAAAAAATGTTTTTATTGTAATGATCTTCAAAGAGAAAATATTTAATCACTCATGAGAATGATTCCACCTTTTTTTTTTCAGAATTTTTAAGGTCAATCAATAAATAAAATCTATGTCTAACAAAGCGGTCTTGAAACAGCTTTGGCGCAATTTCATCACTGGTCTTATCTTTAACCCAAGCCAATTTCAATTAAATTTTAAATGAAATACAGCTTTCTGTTATTCTGTATTAAAAGTCAATCAAATGTAAGATGTTTGATTAAAAACAGTTTAAATAATACCTTATCACTAAACTGTTTTTTTTTCTCTTTGAGTTATCAGTTACTATCTTCATATTGACTTTTTTTTTTTTTATTTTTGTCTTTATTTGAAATTTTTGTCCTAATAAAAACTTGTAAAGGTTTGATATGAACGTATTTAAGTAAACATTCTATAAATTGTGTTTATTCCTCAAAAGCTTCTGGATATTGTTTTTCTTTCCAGGAAGTGACATGCCTAGACTTTCATCCATATGAACCAATTCTAGCATCCGGCAGCGATGATTACAGCATACGTTTCTTTGAGTACTCCAAACCCTCTGTCAAAAAAGCTTTCAAAAGTGTTCAGGTACTTAAAATTCATTACAGAGTTTCTTTGGACTTAAGACTTGGGTCCCATGCTGTCTGACTGGTAAAGGAAACTGGGATGCTTGAGAAATTGTTTTATCTGTTGATATTACACATAGCAAAACCTAAGGAAATTTGGATTTTTTGGTGACATTTTGTTACATTAGGAGATTAAACAAGTCATTACTGTGAAGTGTAAAGCCTTTGACCTGAAATTCTAGAGATTTTAAAAATCATTTTGGTTAACGAGGCCAATCTCTAAGAAAAAAAAATTTGGGCACCAAAGTCTTTTGGACGCAGTGTTTTTGGCAAGGTAACCTATACTGTTTAGCGACTAAAATAAACCTGCATTATTCCACAGATTGGTTTTGTTTTGCGCATTCTATGTGTCAAAATTACAGTTTCAATTTTTGCTTTGTTTTGTTTGTAATTGTGGCAGCACTGATCTTGTGCAGCGGTAAAAAAAAAAAGGACCCAAAATGACTTTGACAATTATATTGAATTGGTATTCAGGTGTGAAATAATATGTCAGCCCTTGTTGTGAATTGTTGCTGTCATCGAAGCCTTTTTGTTTTCAATTTTGAGTCATCGTAATTGTATTTTTTTTTTAAAGTAACTTATTTTCCTATATTTTTTTGCATTAGGAAGCATCTGAATTGACACAAATAGCATTCCACCCCAGCGGTGATTATCTCCTAGCGGGCACGAAGCATCCTACAAGTGAGTCAATTACTGAATTTCTCAATTCTCTGTATGCTGCTTTTCTGTTCTACATTTTTTGCTTTATATGTCTATACTAGCTTGCAGGTTTATCCTTTATTAACTCCAACAGACCTGCCTACCATAGATCTAGAATAAATTTGCCTGTGTTTTATTATTATTGTTACTGATGAAGTCTTGAGGCCAATTGTTTTAAGTGTCATTTTGTTTTGTAAACATACTGTGTTATCAAATTTGAGTTGAGTACTTGGCAAATTTATCCTAGATCTATACTACATTTCTATCCTTCTCCCATGAATCCAATGGATCCTTGAATTTATTATCATGGTGTTAAGTATTAGTTTCTTTTAATTAGGCCTGTCTACCATCATGCTTTGGGCAGATATTTTTGTGCATTAACCTTTTACTTGTGTTTTATTATTATTTCAGACTTCAACATTTATGAAGGAACAGCTATGAAACATTTAATACCACTCAAATTGAAAATTGAAAGTAAACATTATACATCGGAGTTGATCATTGTATTTTATTCTCAAACCTGCATATGCATTTCAATTGACAGGCTAATCTTCTATTTTCCCAGTCCGCCTGTATGATGTTAACACTTTCCAGTGTTTCGTTGGCAGCAATCCACAAGATCAGCACAAGGGGAAAATAACTGGGGTAAGATAAGAAACTTCCACAAAAAGTTTTTTTTTTCAAGGTCCTGTCAGTCATAGAAATTATTTATGTTTATGAAATTCATGTCCAGTGTGAAAACTTTGCTTCAAAGAGGAAGTAAAAGAGGAAAAAATTACCATATTATATTTAATTCAAAGCCTTATTTGCCTTTAAAAACCAAGCTTTCACTGACCTTGATAGAGGTCTCTTTTTAAACTTAAGACTATCTAAATTGGGAGGTCAATGGTAACAGTAGTACAATAAGACTAATAAAAACAATGCTCTGTTTACAATAATCTATCCAAAATTTCAACACTCTGTTATCAGGTATGTAGATAAAAAAAAAATTATATAATTGGAGGTTAGGTTGTTTGAATTTTAACGTCTCTTTTCAACTACAAGGTTATGTCAGAGAAAGCGCTAGGGACTATTGAAAGCGTCCTGCCACACTGTAATGTAAGGAGCGCTTGCATACACCTCACCCAGTCACATTATCCTGACACTAGGCAGACCAGATTTAGCACTAAATCCATAATGCCAGACACTAGGCAGATCAGCTGCTAATACCAATTTTGAAGTCCTTGGTTTGACTCGGCCGGGGATTCAACCACGCACCTCCCGATCTCTGAGCAAGTGTCTTACCGCTGGCCACAGAGCCGGTCATAATTGGAGGAGGGAGGCATCACAAACAATTGAGTTATATAATAACTTTTAAGAAATTGTTTTGTTGAGACATTGCTGCATTTTGAGCTCTTTATGTCAGAGATGCTAATTGTCATGAAGAAACATTCCCCAAACATTTGATGGTAAGGTCAGTATTCATGCCTGTTCTTTTATGCCTTTTCTCATTAAGGTAAATTTATATAGAATTTTTTTGTATTGCCTTTCTTCTTGCCGAGCAGCTGAGCTGGAGTCCAAATGCCAACATGTTTGTGTCATGTTCCAATGATGGCTCAATCAAGATCTGGGACGGTGTCAGCCACAAGTGTACCAACACCTTCAACAAAGCTCACGACAGTAAAGACGTCTGCTCAGTTACATTTTCCAGAAACTCAAAAGTGAGGGTTTGACCATTTGTCTCACAGCCAGTACAAGTGACTCGGATATCACATTTTTTTATATTTAAGGCATTGGTATTTTAAACCGTGCATTTTTCTCAGCTTCGAAAGAGAGTTTCAATTTAAGAATGGGGCTGTGTCAAAAAGTAGTGGTGGACATTTTTTCAGCTATCATTAAACAAGTAAGATTTTTGTCACAGTAATGCTATTACTCTGTAAATAGTGAAGGCAGCCATTGCGCAATCAAATGATTGAAAGATTTTAAAGGTTTGAAATCAGCAGTGGAGAGAAGTAGGCTTTTTAGTGGAAATGCCCGAAATGTCTGCCCTTATAATGATTCAAACCTTCAACTTAAAGATGCTTCGGCACCCACAGCCTTGCCACTTAGAGAAACATAACTTATACCGTGTCACCACTACGCTCCTTAGTTACTCTGTAACCCTTTCAAACTGAACCATGTTGTTTTGTAATTGTTTGCATCTCATGTGACGTTGTTACATTATAATTTGAGAACTGCTAGTTCTCATGAGCAAAAACTATGTCTTGCAGTCGCATCACAACTGACATTTTCGCTGTTTAATCAGGTCAGTTAAAGATAATGATAAACATTCTTGAAAACAGTCCAAACGAGTATGGTGTTGCAATTTTTATATACAAGGTGTTGAAGAAGCATTTTGACAGCCTGTCTATCCCTGAAGCATTAGAGAGGTATTAAAACATAGATAGTTAGTATGGAATACAAGCATCTAGATAATTAGATCAACAAAAACAAATGGTGAATAATGAATAGCGTTGATCAGAATTAACAACTCAGCTAAACAAATCTGTCTACCCATCTATTCTTATATGAGGCACTGTTGATGGCCAAATAAATATATAAAGTGGGCCAAGCAAATATATAAAGTAGATTTCAGGTGCCATAACAACAGGTAGATAAGATAAACTTTATTGTCCAATATTGGCACATTGTTATGGTTTCAAGATGCAAGCACACCAATGAATAGAATAGCAAACACATACATATAGAGCTACTCACATAACACGTTAATACAGTGACATATGGAAAAAAAATGGTAACAGCATACAGTGCAGAAGATTGAAACAAGCAGTAATGTAAGTGTAGGGCTCAATATTTTAATAGAAAGCAGTCTGATCAATGTTGGTAACAATGACCCTTTGTATCTTTCTCTGTTGCATTTAATTTTATTTTGGTTATCTCTCCAGTATGTCCTGTCCTGTGGCATGGACTCTATGGTGAAACTGTGGGAACTCTCCACCAACCGCTGTCTCATTGTGTACACAGGGGCTGGGGTTACCGGGGCGATGACACACGGCACCACAGCTTGCTTCAATCACACAGAGGACTATGGTAGGATGACAAGGCTAAGTCAACTTCAAATATAAAAATTAATGTGACTGAAAATATTTTTTCAAAAGCATTATGTAAATGAATTTATTTCTAAAAAAAATATGGATTACAAGGAAAACATATGAAATCTTTTTTTCTGAAAAAACATGTTGGCACTTGGTTTAGAGTGTATTTGTCAATAAATGTTCTTAACATTTTGGTTGAAAATTGTACTCATGTGGAAAAAGCTTGCTTTAAAAAAATTTACTCACAAATATTAATCTGAATTTTTTTCATTTTTACCTGTCACGAGTAGCTTGACTTAACGCCCCCTGCGCCCTAGTTTATTTAGTAGGTTACCTAGGTTATACTTTAGTATTTTGGGGATATTCTGCTCCACAGCTGCCTGGCTTGTGCTATGAATCTGAGTTTGTTAAAAATCGTAAATTTACAAAATGTCTGTTCCTGCTGAACTTAAGCAGGAGAGGTCTTTGTGTACCGGTAATATGAAGATAGAATCTAGTTACATTGATTGAACTAGTTACTGCTATCACAGAAGTAAAAGGTCTTATTGGCTGGGATGCTTTCGTCTCTTGAGGAGTAATCAACAAGTGGCAGTGATATATTTTATTATATATACTAGTATATATTTTTTACTAGTACAGTCGGACCTGCAAAATCAGGAATTTCTGTGAAATCGGGAAAAATCCCAGGGAACGGAATTTTTTCTATCTAAAGTCATCAAGAAATCGGGAAATTTTACCCGCCTAATCGGGAAAAAAATCTGTAAATGACTGTCAATATCAAGTGTTGACGGCATGTTATTTGCGGTCTAGACATAGGGAAAGCGCATCACTCAGGCGTTATGAATAAATTAGCACACAGGTAATCGATAAATGTTTGCTCTGTGCTTAGGCAACGTTTAGCAAGATGCTTGGGAGAGGCGTCGAGAAGTCTAACTGCCACGCGACGGTCTCACGGGTCAGTTCATTCCAGGTAGACATTGGTCAAGCTGTGTTTGATCTAATGGGTAATCTGGCAGATGGTAGACACGCGCCAGACATGGTGCAAAGTGGGTTTTTAAGAAACAGCACTATTTTCTGTGTTTGTTCTTATTCTTTTTCTTACTCACAAACACTTTCTCTCCATCTATCTAACCCCCCCCCCCTCTCTCTCTCTTTCCACCTTACACCCACAAACACTCTTCCTTCTCTCCTCCGTCTTTTAACTTCTCTTCTCTCTCTCTGACTGTGTCTCCATCTCTTCCTTCCCTCTTTCTCTTACTCTGTCTGTCTCTCTCTGTTATCTCTCTCTGCCTGAGTTTTACATTTATTTCCACGAGAGGTCCACTTTTTAGTAAAAAATGCAAAGACCCGGAAAATAGGGAAAACCCGGATAATCGGGAAAAGATGCCTTCTCCCGAAATTTCCTGATTAAGCGGGTCCAACTGTATATACTAGTATATAGTTTAAAAGGTTGGACTGTGGAAAGTAATTTTTTTCACTCATTCATTTTTTGTTAAAGAAAGAGCACCCATTTAATTTATACTGATGGAGTGAGGAGAGAGAGGGGACGATTCTTGTAAAGTAAACAAAAAATCTTGAAAGCCACCTTTTCTGACTTTGTTCTAGTGCACAGTTTAAGGTGTAAATGTGAGGTGAAATGTTAAATTCAAGTCACTTAAGTCCTTGAAAATAAACTTTAAAAGATACGTTTGTCTTGTACTTGTAGTATGTTAGTTTTTGATATCGTTGATGCTGCTGTTGTTTTTGACACCTTTACTCTATCCATCCCACGCAGTGTTGTTTCCTGATGAGAAGACGACAAGTCTGTGTTGTTGGGACTCAAGGAATGCTGAAAGACAGCGGTTGCTTTCCCTAGGTAAGAGCTAGATTACCAAGGCATTACGGTTTATCCATATTTAACAACAGCTACCAGAACTGCCTGAGCCCTACAATTTTTTAAAATTACCAATACTTGAATCATTCATATTGGTAAAAACAAGACCAGAGCTGTTGAAAACTCTGACATAACAAAATCAAGCAAATGTCAAGGATCTTACATCATTAAAAAATGTCAAGCAATCACATTCCGTGCTAGGTTTTTGATTATAAACAGCCTTTTCTTACCTCTTAACTTGGACCTCATGGAAGAGGATTTCCCTATTAGTATTAGCTGGCTGTTCTTGGCTCCTCCTTTATCAATAGCATAAGTAGTTGTTTTTTTTGCCTGTTTTTGTCCTTTCAATAAAATCCTCGTTGAAGCTTAGTTTGGGAACAATGGCAGTACCTACTACAACACCAGTTCCTATTGCTACCACTTTTACTGCAAAACGATGCTATGCTCTTAAACATGACAGTCCATATATGTACAGATGACGTTGCATCAGTTTTTCAACAAAAAAGAAACTGATAAGTCAACGTCAATTGAAGTGTCACGACGATCAAGTAGATCCTTATACCCATGCCCCACTTCCATTTGTATTCAAGAAATCTTTCTGGATAAGTCGAACTCTATTTTCCTCATGTAATACATTTGAAGTGTGTGGGTCGTATTATAATGAGACTGAGAGGTAATTCAAACCTTTGTACTGCCTTGTTACCTCGTCCCCTCTATGCCATTACACGACAAGTCAACACACTCTCATCACAGTCTTGATAGGTCTAACAAAGGGTTTAAGTCCCTTTTCTAAGTGGAAAGTAAACGCATGGTCAAGAATGGGCTAGTTGGCGGATGTGGTCTAGCCTTAAGTCTTTGCAATTTTAGCGGACTCAATCTCTCTTTCTTTCTCCTCCCTCTCTTAAGTTTTACCCCTCCTCTGTGTCTAATGGTTTACAATAGTTATCATCTTTTCCCTCACCAGGCCACAATGACCTTGTGCGACATTTAGCTCATTCGCCGACCGGTCCAGCGTTTATTTCATGCAGTGATGACTTCAGAGCAAGATTTTGGTACCGAAAAGCAACTACAGATTAAAACTTGTTTTCCTTTGGTTTTTTTTTTTTGGTTTTTTGTTTTTTACAAACTTGCTACACAAATTTTTTTTTTAAATGCCTATTAATTATAAAATGTTGGATCAACATTCAGACATTCAGGTCCAGGTTGTATGTTCATTGTTAGGTGCTCGGAATTTTGGTATATGTGCATCAGCTTGTTGAAGTGTGTGTTCAGTGAAAGAAATGTAGATATGTACAGAGACGTTAAACCATTAACATGATTCAGTGATTAAACAGGTAAAAGAAGGCTTTTTTTCTACTTGTGCTAGAAAGGTGCTTCATATTGTCTATAGTTTTTATATCTATGTGCTGAAAATTTGTCTAGTATCAACATCAGAGAAGTGCAAAGACAGCTGAGTGAAGATAAAAAACAAAATCAAAATACCCTAGTTTTACCAAAATTTTAACGTGTTTTAAGGTCGCACTTCCTTTAATTGTAAACACATGTTCTATATTAAAGTTTCATTTTATCTACATGTTTATGATCTTGAGTTCTCTTATTCATTGATTCTGCAGTTTTGAAGGTGTGTTCAGACTAAAATTCTGTCCAAGATTAAAATAGCCAAGACTAAAAAAACCCCAAATATTTTGCACCTGGTCTATTAGTGTTGAATGTCACATTTGAACAGATGCATACCTTGAACAATGCATTTCTCCTTACCTTTTCAATTAAAAACTTTTTTTAAAAACCCTATCTACCCTAAAGCTGCCATGGACAAACCAAGTGCAGTATCTCTCATATGGTTTATACTGCAGATACTGGGTTTGGTTTGTCCGGGGTAGAAAGAACTCCTGCTTAATAAGACCTCCTAAATAAAGACCACCCCTCATATGTGTCTTTAAATTTGAGGACGTCTGGTTTTATGGGTCCAGTAATTTAGGCCCCTGAACTAAGACCCCCCCCCCCCCCTCTTATAAGACTTGTTTTTACCAACATTTTCCAGGTGTTTATTCAGGGGTTCAACTATATTCCTAAGCGTAGGGAGATAACTCTAATTTTTACCATACACTCAGTCCCAGCAGTAAAGTTTTGTTATGCTGCCTTGACTACGGCGATGTTAAGAGTGATGGCTCGGTCGCAACAACCTGCACTAGGGTAAAAAAGTACCTTTTTTCCGGTCACATTGGGTCGCAATACTGCCGCTTTAACAGTTTAAGGGAAAACATTGTATGTGCAGAAATAGCAAAATGGGGTATCTGTATCAACACAATAGAGTGAAAAGAGGTGCATCTTGCTGCCTAGGTTAGTGCTTTCTAGCCTGACCCATTCTTGCATTAGCATAATTCTAAATTTATCGTGTAAACAAAGTTTGAGTAAATTGTCGGATTTTTGGCTGTCCGTAAAAATTGTCCATGTTGGACATTGGATAGTGTTCCTTCAAACGGCAGAGTAGGGTAATTGGGGTTAATTAATTTAAAAAGGAAAGACAATCATAATCATTTACACTGTAAATTTTAGTTCATTTAAGATCTTTTAAAACCTTATTGTAACCTAACTTTGAATTATATAAACATAATATGAAGTTTGAGGTATCTGGACTCAAATATGCCTTGCAACGAGTCAAAATAAGTCTCAAGTCAAAATTGAAAGGTAATCCTAAATGGGTGTCATAAAAAAGCTGATTTTCTCGACATTCAAATATAACCAACAGAAAAGCTGTATCATACTTCTTTATGAAGTTGTAGCAGTTTGAAAATGGCATGGTTAGGACTTGTGACATTTCAGAAAAGGGAGAAAATAGCAATATAACTTTAGACGATTATACTTATATAGCAACTTTATCAATAAAAATGGAACACATAAAACATGAAATTTGAAAATGAATTATGTTTGAAAACTGTTAAGAAATGGTTTTAGAGCCAATATCTAAAATGAAAAATTTGTCATCTGAACACCTACTTAGCTTTAAAAGCCTGTATCTCAAAACTAAGTCATTCAACTTACGATTCATTTGGACAGATTGCGAGACATATTATTCCATCCAAGTTCTCAAAATAAATTCTGTAGAATTTCATACTTGATGAATGAGTTCTCTCCTCTCTCAAATCCTATACAGTGAAATACTGTCAAGATAAACCTCTCTGGGACGAAAAAGTTCATACTAAGCAGTAACATTGTTAAAAAAAAACGGAAAGGGACTAAAATATGGTTTCCATTAAACAATATTCCATATTTAACAATATTCCACTGTATATATCAAGGATGCCGTTATTCAGGTTTTAAGCTGAAATCAGGTTATCCTGACTTTCCGTTTGGTATGAACACACTATATAATACATAGTTTGTATTTCGTTATTCGATTTTGCATGAAGGCTTGAAAGCAAACTAAAAAAAAATCCAGGGTTTTTTGCTACCTGGAAGGCATCCCTGAAATATAATATTTGGTTTTCTCCTTCAGTTTCACTTTTTTAAAGCATAAGGAAAAAATAGGTTTTACTATTGCTGGGGTTGAAAATATTCTTTAGAATTTCAAGTACAAATTTTACTACTAAGGTAGTGAAATGGCAGAAACTTAAAGGTGTACTCAAAAAGTGCTCATTGAAGTGCTTTTATATTATCTTATATAGTAAATTTTCAAGTATGCTTTAGCTATAGCCATTGACCAGGATTGCCTTTTTGTTATGATGGTTGTTTGCAGCTTCTAACCATGATAGCAGACAATGCATTTAAAGAAATTTTCACACTGTAACCTTTACATGTACTAGTATAGTTGTGTAAGGGTCCAACAAAAATTAGCACCGGCTCTGTGGCCTAGCGACAAGGCACTCGCTGAGAGATCGGGAGGTGTGGGTTCAATCCCCGGCCGAATCAAACCAAGAACTTTAAAATTGGTATTAGCAGCTGATCCGCCTAGTGTCTGGCATTATGGATTTAGTGCAAAGTCTGGTTAGCCCAGTGTCAGTGTCACAAACACCAGAAATAAT
>BMAT01004157.1:241283-259316 GCA_019649035.1 Elysia marginata | reverse complement strand
ACCAGGTTATTCCTATTGCCACAACCTATCTCTAAACTAGACCTTGCGACTTAAGACTCATTTGCATAGAATACGAGATATATAAGTTTCTACTCTACTGCTTTCAACCTAAATCTTTTTTACATTTTAGATTAATTTATTACCATAGGTCTATCTTTCTTTAGAGCATTTTTTTCTTATTCAATAATTGATCCAATTTCATTTTGTCATCGCATCTAGGCCCTATAGTTGTGGTTGATATGAAATTCAATTGTAAGTATCTTATGGCAGTTTTACTTTTATAAGATGCTTGTATGCAGTGTTAATTTGATTTGAATTATGTTTGGCCAATATGTTATAGCAAAGACTTAATGTTTTTATCTACCAGTTGTAATAGGGCTCATTTGATATGATATAAATCTTCAAAGCTGCAAATCTTTTTTTTCTCCTTAAAAACAAATTAACTTTTAAAGTCTTCTCAATATAAATACTTATATATGGGGTTTTGAAATCTTTCCTGATTAGTATATTCCCAAAGCTAGAAATATAGAAAAAGTATGGTGCTCAGAGTAAGAGAAACTTTCTGAATGTAATCATTGATATTTAGGATTGCAATAGGTATGTAGAATCATCTAAAACTCAAATTTTTGTCAGTAAAACTATTTATTTTTCTTATGTTAGAAAAAAAATTTTTTTTTCTGTCAAGTGATGTAACTAGTTCAGCATAATGCAGCAAAAAGTGTGTTTCTTGGCTGCCTTTGCAAGGTCAAATTTTGTATGTCCTAGAGCTCTACTTCTGTTTTGCTTTCACCTCCTAAATGATCCAAAAACACAGTAATACAAAAGCTGAAACAGCCTAGGCCCAATTCTGTACTGTCCAAACGCTGTTTCTGTTTAGCTTTTGATCCCCAAAGAGTCTGAAAAACTGTGGTATGAAAATTGGAACTGCTAAGGCTAAATACTGTACCTCTGTCTAGGTTTCGATCCCTGTTCTTACAAAAACTCAATTTTCTATTCAGATTATCTCTCCCCCCCGTCTATGCTGGCAATCTAAATATACTGAATAGAATTCGTCTAGCACTCCCATTTTTACGAGTTTTGAAATTTACTTCACAGCTTCTCTTTTACTACGGTAAGGTACTAATACTAACAAAAAATGTCAGCATGTGTAGAGACGTGCACAATCTGTCGGCCTGGTGATGGTCAGTCTGATATAGTCTGGGAATTTGTGGAGTGCCCCCTTGTGAGTCGTTGGAGCAGAGGGTTAGGAAACTGGAAGTGTTCATTAAAAAAAAGATGTAAGATACGCTAAACTAAAAAAAATTTGTATTGAAAAGAAAAAGAGTGAACTAAAGCCTAAAAACAGACATTAAATATGAAATCCGATTACTGAAACCACAACTAACCAATCAGGTTTATAGGCAATAGAATCAATGCACATGGGGAGCAAAGTGTGTTGCTTCCCTTGATGTGTGCCTGCCAACTGAATTGCCTTCATCTTTCTTCCAATTTCTTTCATAATCATATGCCTAGGTCAAGCTCAATAAGTGCTTGCTCTTGTTCTTGATTTTGGTGTAATAACCACAATGCAGGTTTATGAAATCTGGTTTTCGCTCACTGATCAGTTCTAGTCCAAAACCTAATCTACATTTTTGTCTGCAAGTATTTGTTACCATTAATGTTATTTTTTGTCAAAAGAAAAATAAAAAAATTAGGATGAAATATTTTGGTTCAAACCCCAAGAAGTGTCATCAAAACTGTTTTGTTTAGCACAAGCAAAATACAAAAGCGAAAGGAGCCCATGGCACTACTAGTTTTTTTTGTTTTTTTTTTGTTCAGCAAATTTTCTGATGAAGCTTCTTTTTTTTTAAATGCAATCTCCTTTATTTTGCAATCCATGTGAAGAATCTTGAAACAGTACTTATACATTGTTTTTTTCTTCTCTTATACTGCAGGGTTATTTTTGTTTTTCACAAGAACAACAACTCTCACACAAAGGCCAAGGTGAAACCTCCTCGAATGGATGGTAGACGGACAGGCGTTTTTTCCTCTCGGTCTCCATATAGACCTAATAACATTGGTCTTTCTCTTGTAAAGATAGACAGAATTGAAGGTATTGTATTTGTGTGACTGTTTCAAAATAAATTAAAAAAGAATTTTTAGTAGGTATGTGTCTTGCAACCAGTGCAATAGAGTCTGATGTTTGAAACTTTAATTTGAGAAATTTCCTCTTTAAAAGTAGATACATAACTCTTTTTCTCTGTACATTTGAATATTAAATGTTTCTTTATGTTTTGAATATAAAGAATTGCTTCTCTGTGTTTTGAATAAATAGAAATGCTTGTATGTTGATAAATTCATGCACTTTATACATCGGTTGGAAGCTCAGAAAAGTGCACCAGTTATTAAAAATATTATCGTCTTGCCATGTTAAAACTGCAAAATCCAACTTTTTTGCACCAGTTGCAAGACAATTTTATAGATAATAAATCTTCAGAATGCTGAAAGCACAGTACAAAATTTCTCATCAAATCGTAACTAACTAATAAACCTGTCTAAACAGATGTTAGAACATTTCCTAATGCTATTAAGTTCAGCCAAAATCTTTTGGTATCTACCACCGGTACTCATTCATGTAAGGACTAGATGATGTTAGAAAAAGTCTGTAAACAGCTTAAAATCAAAGACCACCTGTAGCCGAATTGTGTTTCAATTTTAGATCCCTAAAATTTATCACCTTTTATTTTGCTACACTAAGGAGAACCTCTGCATTTGAGCTGTCATAAAAGCATACCAACTTGAAACTACATGCATGTTATCGCTTCAATTATTCCAAAGTAGAGTAATTCAACTTGTGTTGATTTGACCTAGATATTAACAAGAACTATATATCCATCGAATAAAAGCAGGGTTAGTCTAATATTTTATACATAAATAATTATAGGTTAAATTTTGATAGATTTAGCTTCATGAAAAACATTCCCTTTTCGAATTCTAGGACACAAGTTTTAAATCCCTTGATTTTGTTTTACTTTTCATTAATTAGCTTCAATGAGGCTCATAACATAGGTGAACCTTTCTTAACTCAAACAAGATAAAAATATAGTTAGTCTGAAATGATAGTCTCAAACTTTATTTACACATTGATTTTTTCACTTGTTCAGCACAGCTTCCAGTGCTTTTAATGTTACAGTGCATTTTTAAAGATATTAATAAGAGTTAAAATTGTCATCATACTCTGAAGAGATATTACATTTAGTCATTAGTTTGTGAACATCTTCGATTTAGTCAAGCAATGGAGAAAAATTTGATATGTTAAATGGTGTTATTAATCCTTTCAGTGTTTCTGACATCTCGTTATGTGGACAAAATGCATGAATTTTAGTTTTATTTTTTTAATAGCATAAATACACAGAAGTCTGCTGATAATCAACATCCAGTCTAAGTGAGGCTAATGTTTAAACTTAGCACCCCTCTGTTTTTATTTATACATTTTCTTGAAGTTTAAAACCAACTCTCACTGTAACTGTAAGGTAACAGTTAAATAAAATCTTTGCTGTTTTTTTATCATTTTCTCCTTGCCATCAAAAGAAAAAAGCTTTAGGTGTAGAGGAGGAGGCAATTAATTTTCCATAAACTTGAGATATATGCAAACAGAATCACCATGATTATTTTTCTCCTTTAAGTTAGATGTTTTTCATATGTTTTTAAAGGAGATAATCATAAACTCAGAAGGATTTTAACTCCATTGTAGAGTTGTTTAACATATTGGAACAGACATACATGGTTTGCATGTTACAATATTATTGGTTATTTATCTGTTATTTTACATCCTCTGTATTTGTCAGGTGCTACAGTCTATTTCTCTGGGGTGGACATGATTGATGGGACTCCTGTGTTAGACATAAAGCCATACATCCCAGAATATGATTATCCAGTCCCAAGTATCTCTCAGGACACAAAACCTCCAAAAGGCAAAGAGACAATTGACACTTTCCCGGAAAAATTGCCGAAAGTTGTCAACTCTCTGGCACTTGACAGTAACAATACTAACAAGAATAATGATGATGCAAAAAATTCTACCGCTAGTGTAGACGAGTTAGAAAAAGGATTTTTAGCCATGTCTTCAGCACTCGACAAAGCTGGTGAAATACTGCTGTCTCAGCCACTGGAAGAAAATGTGCCAGGACATCAAAGTGATGTGGTTAGCAATTGTTTGAATTCTAGTCGTGAAAGTGGATGTAAGGATGAAGATAAGGCAGAGTCTGGAGATGACAGTGTGACAGATGCAAGAGGTGGTGCAGATGATGAACTTGATGTGTTTCTTGAAGCTGTTCTTTCCCAAGCAATGGAATCCTTATCGACAGAATTCCCATCACAGAAAGACTCAGGCTCTTCTGGCTGTGATCATCCTGGAATGTCCAACTTTGTTGACACAAAGTCTGAATCTTTGCCTGCCAGGCATTCATCTTACACTGCTTCATGTGATGAAACTAAGTCTTCTGCCCATAAAAATGAAACAAACTTGGACTTAGATTCAAATAAGCCATGTGCAGAAACTGAAATTAAGAGCGAGGCAAGGGAGACAAATGAGAATGAAAAAATTCGCTCTGCAGCTTACCCAGTCGTTGCCCCTTGGCTTCTTAACCCACCTGTGAAGAAACTGAGAGTGACATTTACAATAGAGGCACTGCAACAGCTGCAGCAGTTTTCCAATTCATCCCCAGACCCTCATTATCGCCTGCAACTATTAACTGATGCAGTAGAGGCCGAGTCTTCTATAAGGTCTGTCCTGCGAGAGGAGCCAAGGTCTGTGTATCGCAGGCAACACTGCCAGGACAGTCTCTACTTCTTCACAGTGGACATTGTGCACATCACCTGCTGGTTTGATGAAGATGTTGCTCAGGTTGTGAGAGTCAAGCCTGTAGCCACTGTATCTAAACTGCAACAAAAGTTGGGAGAGAGTCTAGGATGAAGTCAATCTTCAGTGTGCAATATTGAATATCATTCTATAGTTTCCAGCTATAAAGTCTATGGTACCTCTGTACTAATCATCTTTCTTTTCTACTAACCGAAGGCAGTTTTTCTCTTTTGCTCTACAAGTGCTTTAAATAATGCATTTCTTTCAACGTAACCAATATTTATGTATATGTCCTGCTTTCTGTCTCTCAATTTCTGTCCCAGTTACACATGCTCAGTGCCTTCTTTTGATTTTAAATTTAGCCAATTATATAAATCATAGAGTTTCTTAGGGAGGTATTTACACATTAATACAAATTAAACATACATGTAGTACAATTTATGATTTGTTTGTACTCAACAAAATAAAAAAGTAAGTTCATGGAAATGTCTTGTTTTAAATATCTGGCATGTTATGTAAAAAGTAAATAGGGTTTTTATATAGCGCCTAATCCACTAATGTGCTCTAAGTGCTTTACATAGATTCCACAACAGGCCAATACCAACCAAATCACCTTCTGAACTCACAGAGGAGCAGCTTATAAAGCGCATCACTCTACCACACTGACAACATCTTTCACTGCCTATAGCCGGGTACTCCATTAAATCATGAGTGCGGCGAAGAAATGTGTGTAAATAGCCTTTCTCAAGGACTAAACGTTGAAATGCTGAAAGCAGGACTCGAACCTCAGACCTCTCAGTCTGAAAGCAAGCGTCTACCACTAGATCACATCACCACACAATGTACAATGTAAATCATTTATCCTTTGTTTTTCAATTCAAGACAAATAATTAATTAATCTTTTTTTTTAAATTTGCTAACTAGTATATTTTTAAGTGAAATGTATGCGCAATAATAATATGCATTGATAACAACAAAAACATTTTTTTAAAAGTTGTGTCAGCATCCTCTGGAAGCTTAGCGAACATTAAATCATGTGATATAAAAAAAGGGGATTTTTTATATGTTTCTGTTCTGATGCTTCCCATTTATAAAAAATTCTCCCCACTAAAAGTTTAAATGTTTTTGAACAATCAAGTTAAAAAATCCAGAATTTTGAGATGAAGGATAGTTGACAAAGAAAAAACTACCAATTGGTATCCTAAACTAAATTTGACTTATTTATTCTATTGGAGTTATTACAGAGCTGGAGTTAAGTAGGCTCAAGTGTATAAGGTTAGCCACCATGGCTTATTTGATTAAAAAAACTGTTCTTAGATCGTACCAATACCATTTGAGAACAACTTGTTTGCTTCCTTGAACTCTATGCAAGTTACTCTAAATTTTCATATTAAAAATTTAAAGGAAGGTGGGGTATGAACTAAACAAGTTGTTTGTCAGTACATGACCCCAGAAGAGAAATATCTTTTGCTTGAACAATTTGGCAACTGTTATAAAGTTTACCAAAGCTGTTTTTTATTTACATGTAGTTTGTTTACATTATTTTTTTTTATTTAAGTTAGTGATTCTGAAAAAGGGTGGACAGTCTTTAAACATATATGTCACTGTAGCTAACAAGTCAAACCACCAAAGTGAGCTTGTGACATGTGACATTTTAAAGTGTATAACACTCTGTCTGACATGTCTATGAATAAAATATTTCAGAACTGAAACTACTGAGCATCTCACATGATCTGTCTTGAACTTGTTGAAGTTAAAGTATGTTCATCAGCTGAATACAACGCAAAATACAACACTGATTTGTGTAGAGGCCATAATTTAAGCACAAAACTTTTTTTCAGCTATTAGTGATGCTGATTCGAATAACGTCTAAAGTAATTCTTGGATGAAATTTTTAAAAATGTCACTGTTTACTCCGGATATTTCAAACCCCATGGAAAAAATTTAACTTTGAATGAAAAAATATTCCAAATTCAAGTTAAAAGTATATTCTATACATGTACATAGCATAGAAAGTATAAGGTTGGTTATTTGAATTAGGTACAAAATTAAAAAAAAATATTGTAGTTTGTGAGGTTCAAGTTTTCTGAACTTGATTGTCTGTGTTGTTTTGTCATTTTGCTGCAAGTTATTACTGTCAATATAAGGCATTCATCCATCCAGTGCTTTTTGCCAGTTATATAAGAGTAAAAAGGCATTCCATATTTTAAAACATCAATATAAAATGCTGATTGAGTAATTTATAATTACCCACTCAAATTTTTTGTTGCAACCTTAAATACTGATGAAGTGGGTGTTATCACCGAGTTTACACAGAATAGTTTACATATGTTAACAGAGAAAACTAAAACTTTTTCGTGATGATGGACTTGGATAACCAAACATCAATATGCAACTGAAAGGGCCTCCTATCTCGTTATATCCAAGGTTCACTGTATACTGTGAGACTTGGGTGTCCAGCTTTGTAATGATTAAGTTTGTACACCGATGGTATACGATTATCAACAAAGCAGTTAGAAATAATTCCAAGGATATGTTATGTAAAGTTTAAAAGCATACATGGAAACAACTCACTGTTCAAACCCTTTACATGTACAAACTATTTTCTTCAACTAAACTCTGTCAAATCAACTTGGGGTCTACTCATGTAAGATTAGCAATTTATCAGATACTTGAACTAGTGCTGGTTTCATGTAAAGAGAGACTGCCTGTCACAAAATAATGTTTTCATGTATACACGTACATATTATATATACAGTGGAATCCACACCTTTAAGGGAACCTCGTGCTTAAAGTCAACACTGTTTTGCAGTCCCGGTTTGTATTTCTTTATGTCTTTGTAATGGTTCAAGTCAACCTTTGCTTAAAGTCAACACATTTTTCCTGTCCGGAGGTGTTGACTTTATCAGGATTCCACTGTAATGTGCTTGTGGACAGCAGCAGGTTTTATTTTTATTTATAATAGTAGCGGCCGTCTTTGAACTCTAATGGTCTGGTTCAAGCCAATGCAGGAAATATTTTACATTGAATCGTACACATATATTTTATCCGGACCACCAGTCCCAAGTGCTTTTTTGAGTTCTATGTAATTTGTCCAAACTGAAATGAGATAGATCAGTAAAACTGTTGCGCTTATAAATTACAAAATTTGTTATTTGTTCGATTGATTTGTTTACATCGATGGTTTGAGGAATTGTGAATCATGAATCAACTTTACTACCACAAACAAGAGATTCACATGTACTCAGGATTATCTTACTATCACAAACAAGTAATTCCCCTGTACTCTGGATTATCTTACTATCATCAACAAGAGATTCACGTGTACTCTTTATATTCTTACTATCACAAACAAGAGATTCACCTGTACTCTGGATTATCTTACTATCATAAACAAGTAATTCCCCTGCACTCTGGATTATCTGCAATTCTGCAGATATATTATGTCGATGCTTTCGGATGGTTTTTGAAAATTGAAGTTTTCAGTAGGTTTCAGACAGTCTTTGCAAAAAAGAGACACGGCAGTCTATATCAATGTTTCTCTTTTCCAAAGATAGCCTGAAAACGAAAACAATACATGTACTTCCTCTTTTTTCCCCCTCATATCCAAATTCGAAACTGACGGTGTAACTGTATAGAAATCGCCACTGTCAGGTAAACCAAAGATTTCTCTGTGTTACACAACACAGTTAAATATAAACGAAATTTGTTCTCCTTTATCATTTAGTAAATTATCCTCACGCCCAAAAATATGTCTGAATAAAATTTCTTTCTTAGCTATTTGGACACGATTAGCAACATAGTGTTTTTTTTTTTTTTTATTTTATCCACAGAATCATTGAAAATTGATAATTTCTTTCTTCATGAAGGAGATTGGCTACCAATGATTTTATAATTTAAATTTTAAGCCACCAAATTACAATTTATAAACATTGGAAAAGCTAAAAAAGGTTTTGTTTTTGTTTCTGTTGTTACAGTTTGTGTATTACTTTGAGTGCCACCACCACATCAACAACAAAAACACTTTGATGTGCGGGCATAGATTAAAAAATAAATACATGTATGAGCTTTTGCACTAGGGACAAACTGAAGAAAAGCATTCTTGAAAATCCACCTGTTGTAGTGTTGTACGATCTGTTAATCTTTGGCACATTTCTATAAAGGAACAAATTAACGACAGTTTTATTTATAGCAACATATATTTCTTGTACACGTATCTGGTGTAAAAACATGTACATGTATACATGTAGCTTAATGTGTACATGCAAGGTGTATATTTTGCGCTGAATCATGACATGAATTTGATACAAATTTGTTTGAAATGTCTTTTTATGTCTGCTGATTCTTCAAGTTTTGTTTTCTTTTCTTCCCCCATTCTCCCAATGTACAGTTTATATGGTTATTTGAATCCGTTGACTGCAATCAAAGAACATTTTATACACGACTATGCGTACACCACACTGTGTATAAAGTTGTTTTGATGTTTTAATTCTAAATAAACATAAACTGAATAGTTTCGTTTTATTTTTTGTGCGTGTGAACATTGGCAGGACGTTTTGTTCTTTAGTTTGTTGGACCGACACAAATTTCTTCAGAAAAAGATTTAACCATGCAGAAACGCTTCTCCCCCCTCTTCTGTGCCTGCCCCTCCCCGTCTCTCTCTCTCTCTCTCTCTCTCTCTCTCTCTCTCTCTCTCTCTCTCAATCTCCAGCTTTATAGTGTTGTTCTCAGTTAGGCATGTTCATGTTCATTTATTGAAAGATCAAACCTCGGATCGCAGAGGAGACTGCGCAAGGGAGGCTCTTCCGTATGATTCCCACGATATTGTCGACCCTTTCTGCTTCTATTGTATTAAAGAGAACCTTGAGCAGAGTGTAGCTACCCTCTCTCTCTAGCCAAGTTTCCATTTCCATAAATATACAAATATTTGATTGCAGGCAAGTTGCCTGTTGGAGCAGCGGCCCAGCTGAAGGCCCAGATCGCATTAACAGCTTACGATTCATTAACTGCAGCATTTAACGCGCTCTCTCAATGGGCCGGTGGTCGCTAGGCAGTTCCCAGCACAGTCTCACCGACATGTATCATCAACAAATGATTTTCTCCCAGTGGGGGACGTTCCTTGTGCCTTGCCTTCCCTTATTTGGCTAGTTTTGCCGCAACGAAATCTTAGGTCGTCTTTTTAAAATCTAAAGCATTCAAAGTGTATTTTACTCCTATAAATAATAAGCTACATGTGTTAGAGGCGTTCCTGTTTACAGAATCACTTCATTTCTCATGAAGTGTTACACACAATAGAAAAACTAAACAAAATATTTTGAAAACCCATTAAACGTAGAAGTAACTAGTTTCTAGTCTTTAGAAAAGGGCCCGTTTCGTGGGTCATTGTCCTTCAACGAGGCCTAACGAGATCATCGGCTGTGTCGACCTCCACGTCCATGTATGCCAACTGTACAATCATCCATACCATTGAATTCGGATACTTCGAAATCCACAGAAAAAAAAAGCTTGACCTCGATTTTGTCAAATTCATGCTATCAGTGTACTGCATAATTATTACTAAATTGGGATAAAGTGTAATCTAAATAATGTTCGGCTTACAATAACTGTATTTAAGTATCTAAGTCTGAATTGTTTTGGCTTGACAGCAATCACTTTTAAAAAGTTTGCATTATCAGTGGGGTAGATCTTAGAAACGCTTCAACATAGTAATTAGTATATTATACTGCACCATTTACCATCTGTCATTGTGAGTAAATTGGTTAGTGTCTGAAGGTCGTGAATAAGCCACTTAGGAGAAGGGATTTTTCAAAAACAACATAAACTAACAGTTCATTAAAGATAAATAAATTTCCCACAACTGGTATGGCTTTCTTTCATTCTTTTTTACCAAGTAACGTCTTTTTAGGCAAAATTTACAACAAGACAAAAGATGCAGTTTAAAGGTGATTCAGGGTAAATGCCTTGGTAGAGCGGTCTCATTTTTTTCTTTATCACTTTTTACTTTGTTGATCAAGACAAACTACAGAATCACGATCCGTTGTCACTCTCATAGCCTCAAACTCTTATGTAACAGTTCATCCTTTATGTGTGATTATTGGGACAGACCAGATACAATGATTTTGTAATTGTATGATCTATGATTGCAGATGTTTTTGTGATGGCCTAAACCTTTTATCAGCCTTGCTTTGGATTTTGTAGTAATGATAGGTTTAACAATATTAGTATATATTGCATTAAGTTGAAGCATTGCTAGTAATACACAGGCTGATATATATAAAAAAAAACTACATGGAGTTTACCATTGCAAGGTCTGTAACATTCGACCTACACGTCGCCTGATTTTCACTGCATAATTGAAATCCGTATGGTCGCCATCTTACGGTCAAAGCTTAGACACATCAGTTAATATCAACGCTTGTTTGCAGTTCCCTCAGTGATTGGCTGATAGTTTAGAGCGTCAGTTCGTTTCGGTTCACTTTTCCACTGCACCGGGCGCTTAATATGTACAAACAAAGTTCTATCCCATTCCATACATGTAATTTACATTACAAAACTGTTATTCTTCATAGTTAGCATGAAGCGAGACCATTTCTCCCTCCTGCTCCGCTATCGTTCACGGAGCCACTAGCCAACAGCGCATCGGTGTAACAAGCTTCATCACACCTAATTGCTATGTCGGGGATATGGCCAAATTACCTGACGATGTCCTCCCTGGGACCGTTGACCTGCTGAGCTTTGTGCTTTAATGACCTCGAAGGGGGCCTGGCCTGGCCACAACTACTTGAGCCCCCCCATACAATCGTCCGCTAGCAGCTATATTAACTGACCGTTGGGCAATGTGACCAGGAACTTTAGAACTGGAAACATGCCGACCGAGCCTTCCACATTAGCCTTTTGCTATCGACTTAGTTCGATGTAACTCAAGACGGTAAACAAGTTGAAGATCATTATTAAATTATTTGCAATACAGTGTACTCATATTGACTATATTGTAAGGCTAGTCAGCTGGACAGACGCGGGCTCAGTCGGTGTTTACCATCGCGGTATTCTTATGGCATAATTAAAAGCGAAACCCCAAGTTTTCACTCTCTTCAGAATCTTCTTGTCTAGTGTGTCTGATAAGGCTCAGTTTCGGTGTTGAGCTGTGCAGTCTGAGACACGTAACAAACAACTACGTGTATCAGGTGAAGGGCTGGTTCATTGAACTCTGACCCGCTATAAAAATGGCATAAACCCCGAGCACATGACACACTTGTCTTCGAGCCACGAAGCAGTGTAAACAAATTTTTGGTATTCACTTGTAAATTAATTATCAGTTAAAATTAATCCAGCTTTTCTGTGTTCCATCTTTAGCCAGCAGCATCGTAAATATGTTTTGTGTCCTATTCATTTATAGATTTATCATGAAAAAAAATCCCACAAAGATATTTTATTGTGTGTTTTTTTCCGGCTTCCCCATAACTACCATCTTTAAACTAAGTATTGTATCAGCATTACATCGGAGGATATTTCTATGTTTAGTTCCTTTACATGAACTAGGTCGGCATCAAGCTTATGAGATCAAGTTACGCAAGGAGACTATGGATCTGAGCTTTCAATGGTTCTGATCTAAATGATCTTTCTATCGGTGCGGAATTCTGTATTAGATGTTCTATGAGTGTTTTATTTAAGCTGCGTAATGTTTTTTTCCTACCGTGCCACACAAACGTATATGCGCAGACTGCTTGGAGGAAGGCGGAAGAGATTTGTGTTTTCCAAGTTGTGACGTAGATTGAGGTCAGAACAACAGTTACTGTCCTTGTGTCTGTTCTGGAAGATCGGTAAAAAGCTTATCTAGTCGTTTCAAGCCAAAAGCTGTCATAAACATTTTCAAAGATATTTCAATTTTGTTTAGAAAATGTGACATATTATGCTCAATCCTTATGAGTTCTCAGAGCAAAATTTGATATAGGCGAAATATATAGGCCTACAGTGTATGGTGTTTTATTGAGAGCACACTGTCGAAGATTATTATTAAATTCTTTGCCTTTTTAGTAAAAAGTAAAACCGTCTCCTTCTCCATTTAAGTTGGTTTCACTTTCTTTCTTAAGATTCCAAAAAATATCAACTATGTTTTATATTCATTCATTTGAAGTTTGTTAACAGCCACCCAGTTGTGAACCTCACAAATGCACTGTTTCTTGGTGGTGAGCAAGATCTTTTCATACTGTGGTAGCACTAGCAGCAATGTTTATAGCTTAAAACAAGCATCACACGTTTAATAATTAACATTATGCTTTTTAATCAAGGTTTCAATAAGCTTCATGATACATGTATATATATAAAATAGGATCCAAAATAGACCTCGTGGCAACGCCTCAGGGTAAATGCTCTCAAGCCATGAACATATACTGACCCGAGGCGACCCAACAGATAAGCCAAACGTATCTAAAGCTGACCGCGAAATGCCGATAGTCTCAGACAGATGTTCTCTTAAAATAGACTAGTCAAAGTCTGTCGTATTAAAGGCTGCGCTGAAGATCTTGCAAAGTAAGGACAACAGTTTTTACTGTATCAGCTTCTACTCGTATTTGAACCCTTAGAGGTGTTCTATCCATGTTTTGGCATTCGCGATATCTTACATGACAGATTTCAGTCAATGTATTCTTGGTCAGGTGATATCTATGTTGAGCAAGAATAATTTTCTTATACATAAGTTAAACGAATGAATCTGTCCGTATCGTGTCACCGCGATCGTAGATTCATGAAATGCCTTGTTCATTAATGTACGCTAACAATGCTATGACGGCTTGTATTCCAACTTCCGTGCACAGTAGATCATAATTGTATTTTCAAAAACACATAATTGTTCTACAACTGATCTCAAGCGGTATTTCAAGTACCACTCTAACTAAAGTCTTTTGGAAAAAGTGCTTAAACAACCATACTGCATTGTGAAGCTATAGCAGATAAAATGATGACTTTGTAGTGCCACAGATTAGCTCTAGTCCTGGTTTAAAAAATTAAAAAAACATATTCATGCAAATAGATTCAAAACAGGAAGTTTCAGCAGATCTTTCAGAATGGGATAAACACCCCGACGTCATCAGGAGAATCACATTAAGGCCCGACATTGTGATCCATTCACCTTCAACGCAAAAGTTCATCATGGTGGAACTGACGGTACCATATGAAAGCAGAATTTAACAAGCCCATAACTACAAAAAGAAAAAAAATACTTGGACTTGACTGAAGAGCTAGAAGGAAGTGGCTACAGGGCGAAGATAATGCCAACAGAGGTCGGCGCCAAAGGATTTGCAGGTTCATCAGCTTACGATCTTCTGAGCAAACTCTCAATCAGCGGCAACAAATGAACCAAAGCCTTGAAACTGCGAACCGAAACAGCAGAAAACAATTTCCGTTGGATTTGGAGCAGGAGAAATGAGCAGTTGCTTCATAACGAGTAAAAATACTCTAATCCCAGGGAGCTCAGTTGGCTGAAGTGACATAACAACGGACTTGTAATCCTTACATCCAGGTTCGAATCCCGAAGCAGGCAGGAAAAAAAGGGTAGCAGGGATGCATCTGGAGTCATGACCCAGATGTGGCCTGACCCCCTTAGAGTGTCAGAAGTTAAGGGCCGAAACACTTGCTGTCAGGGGGTTTCTTCTCTGAACACTTCCTACTATCTAACTCCCGATGAGTATCTCAATACATGTGATCTAAAATTATTTTAAAGCAATGACGGTGGAAATCTGTTAAGACAATCCTCTCTGGTAACGAAAAACAAATTGGTTTTATTCAAAGATTGTATTAAGCGATAACATTGTAAAGAGAAAATGGAAATGGACTGAAAACATGGTTTACGTATATTAAACGAAAGTTTATCTTAAACAGGGTTTGTCTTAAGAGGATTCCACTGTGCATTTATCAGAAAAACTCTTTACTCAAACCGGTTTCGAATACATGTATTTGGGCTCCAGAAAGGAAAGAAGCTTCGTAAGTTTTGGGGGTTACAAAGTGTAGCTTTTTTACCTTTTAATTACAATTGGTATAAAATACATGTAGTTTCTGTAAACAATTCTGCAAAATTCCTTGCCTTATCTCTCTGACAAGACTCGCCAACAATCTGGGCTAATTGGTCACACTCTACAAAGGGTTACACTTTACCTCTTCAGCTGCCTTAGTTTAGCAGGCAGCTTTACAAGTACAATATTTTCAGAACAGGGCAAACTATTGTCCTACTCAAACCAGATAAGCGAGGAATCAATCTGCGAAGATGTTGGAGGAGTGGTGATCAGCTTATTTCCCCTTGTCCCGAAGGACCCTATCATTCTGAGCTCCCTTACTTGGTCACCTTGCTTATTAAACAATACTACATGTATATATCTCATTTTGCGGGGCGATACCAGCACTTGGCAAAGAACTAAGTCTATCACAAAATTGGAGAATTTGCGGAGTCGAGTACCGATTTAAATAATCATGGCGAATACAGGTTAAACTCAAAAAAAAGTTTCTGAAATGCCATCCATGCAGACACAAAACTTTCAAGGTGTTACAAGTTGGCAATAGATACTTTTTTCTGAAAATTTAACGAGCATGCCCAATCACGTTCTTTTAAACTAGTTCAAGATTTAATTGATTTGAAATTAAAGGCGTAATGAAGTCATACGAAATCTTAACGATGTGGAATACATAGGTTTAAAGAACCTCTTAATTAAAACAATTATTCCTATCTATCTATGACTTTTTATTCATTGAGCTCAAAGTCAAAGCCTTCAATTTCAGTCTTTGAGGCGCAAACTGAGAGCTAAACTGCTTAATAGTTGGATGTATTCTGTAGGTGAATCGTGCCAACTATCCTCATTTCATATTATATACCGATTTCATGATGTATAAGTTAATATGTCTAGTTGAAATTAGATAATTCTCTACTGTGGCTCACCGTTAAATTCGATACTCGTAATCAGAGATTTCGAGTAGGGAGTATTTCTCTTGCCATTGGAGTGGCGATCTTGCAGTTTGAGTAGGCTTTATGTCAAGGGTTGTCTGAATGGTTGCAGGCCGAAGCAAACAGGACATTTCTCGTGTTTTCGATACTAATAACCCTTGTAATCAATCCTCCAATAGGATTACTTCGAGGAAACTCAAGATCACGGGCGACAGGGGCAAGCGTAAGTCTGACGAGGAAAGGAAATATTGTCAGAGTCATCTAAACAGTGTTAGCCTTAGTGTGACGATGTAGCCAACCACTAATGCTCTTTGTATGGAGGAATATTATTATTAAGACGACGTGACGGCATGCCATTGGCATTGTTAGGGACCTACTAATGATGATATCATGAAACAGGAATGGCGAGTTAGACTTTGGGTTTCCAAAAGAGCAGAAATTGTTATAAAATAAGGATCCAAATATATATTGTTTCTATGTTGTCAGTTTCATTGACACCCGTTTGGCAAATTGAGACTTCGTAAACAAAAATACACGGTTTGCAGTGTACACTATTAGGCATAAAAAGTAAAAGCCTTTGTACGTCGAAACTCATGAATAGATCGCTCTTATTGTTATAACTTTTTGATCGCAATGTTTTGTCAAAACTTATTACAATATGGACCAAAACAAGCGTGTCGTCTAGGGCTAAGGCAGCTGAGAATATAGACTTTTACTGGATCGAAATTTATTTTATCTTTATGGTGAACAACTTTAAATATAGCACATCAACAAAAAAAGAGAATTCGGACACCAACCTAACTTTTCACCATTTTTGAAACAAAGCGAAGGAAACTTTCTCTCCTGTTCATTCCGACACTTTACGAATATTCTCGTACCTTACGAGACAACCAACAAGCAGCTGGAACAAATATCTTTTGAATTGTGGCCGTTCCTCTCCTTGTATTGGGTCAACCCCCCGACCCTTTCCATAGATTTGCCTTAACTATTACAAAGAGCAGTCAGAGCGTTGTTACCGCTGGAAGACCGACACCGGAAGTTAAGGTGACCCCATCTCCTGGCTGGCGGCCCCTCGTTCCAGGGCACAGGGTCTTGTCAGCCAAGCCTGTCATCGGCAGTTGTCGATACCGGCAGACGTGGTACTGGTAGCTGATGTACAAGGGGCAACAACTGCAGTACATCTGGCACAAGAGTTCTCCGCCATTTGAAGTCAGCAACCAGATCTTGTCACCGCTACATCCGCTGTGGAAGAGTGAAAGGTCTGGTGTCGAGTGCCGTCCCCGCACTGCTTGACGTGCAAGTCTCTCTTTGACAAGACAGTGTCCACCTGTGATGCCTCTACGACCCCACCATGCCACCACCGCCTTCCCCTCTCCTCACATATCCTAGCCTCAGTCGCCCCCATTCCCACCGTCACACGTTCTTTCAATATCTTACTACAGAGTATATGTACTCCGCAGCATGTAAAACCACCTCCCTTCCGCCGTCACACGTTCTTTCAATATCTTACTAGATGTACACCGCAGCATGTAAAACCCCCTCCCTTCCGTCTTTTCTTTCAAACACTCATTTAAATAAAAATGTTTTGCACATTTTCAGAAGTTAATGATATTCAATGAATTCTATCGCGTGTAAACTCATACCTTTCGTCAAGCTTTTTTAAATACTGTTTGATTATCGCGTCGCTTTCCTTCCAAATGTTCTCTAGGCTTCGTGCTTGCTTTTAAAGTCTTTTACTTGATTTTCGTTGCCTAGGATTCACACTTTCACTAGGCGACCCATTCGTCCCGAAACCTCTTTTTATTTATTTCACAAAATTGATGTTTACACATGTATCGAAAGGATCGCAAAAATTGCAAAGTCTCCACTTTTCTTTATAGGATATTAAACTTATCTTGCAGGCCTGGATTATACACACTCTCTCACCATCTTCCAATCACAGGTCATAAAAACCACATAGCGAAGCGGGTTGTTTGGTCATCTTTGTCTGACAATAAATACCAAAATGATTTATGTTCTTTGCATACTCCTTGTGCATCAATCATTACATGGGTTTATTTTTTTAGTAGGGAAAAAAGTGTTAAACTTAGAATAAGAAGAAAGGGGGGGGGGGTGCAAATATAGTTGGCTTGTCACAAGAGTGTTGGCTGGTTTGATCAGGACTGGTAATGATATTAAAAACAACAACATGTTTTTACGTCTCTTAATGAAGACTTGGGTAATAAAATTCTATAAATTGAAGTATCTCGTAACGAGTGATACT
>BMAT01004157.1:160910-173082 GCA_019649035.1 Elysia marginata | reverse complement strand
AGAGAGAGAGAGAGAGAAAGAAGAGAGAGAGACAGAGAGAGAGAGAGAGTATTGAGAAACAAAACAATGAGAGAAGAAGAAAACAAGAGACGGAGTCGGGAAAAAGAAAAGAGACTTTTCTTGTCTTTGAAAGACATCGCTATTTTATATTTGTTCCTCCGTCTTCAGCATGTTTGCGTAGCCGTATAATTTTAAAAAAGAAAATTAACTACAATCATCAGCCTATAGCTGTATTAGTAGCAGTAGCTATAGCGATGGGACACAATAAAGAAGCGCTGTATGAATTGCTAGAAACGAAAGGTACAGATTCTTTTCTTATCATACTGCTAGTATATAAAGTAATCGACTAATTTCAATTTAAAGTTCAGGTAACGTAAAAAACCCAAGGTTGCATAGACTGAAGGTAGAGGTAGCACACCACGCACTCACACAAAAATTGGAAAGGTTTGGGGTGGGGGCAGAGGGAGCTGATTCTATGTTTGGGTAAATTAGTGTTTCACAAAAAGTTTTTCTCTAATAAATCTGTTATTGTAAAGATATCTGCTATTGCAAACAAAAATAAACTATGTAATAAATTAAACTAACTCGCAAGATGTATCCGATGAATGTAAAAGCTTTAAGGTCAAAATAATCATTTTTGAAAAAAAAAAACAACTCTGTGACAGACAGCATGATTATCGATATACACACAGAAAGATACCCCTATACTATCGAGACGAGCCTACTTGGACCGCTTCTGGCAACCCGTGGAAAAAAGACGGATGTCGCAAGCTTTACTTTAAAAGGCTTTAGTTGTTTCAGTAAAAATTTTTTATAAGTTGTGAAACGTTAAAAACTGCATGAAGTTATCTAAACTTGGTGCAAAGATATACGAAGCTCTTCAGATTTAGTTAAATTTTCTTTCGCAACGTCTTTCTCACATTAAAACTCCAACATGCGACCAGGTTGTGGTTATCTTCGAGAAGACCAATCGGTTGGGGTTTTGGCATACCATTCTATGTTCGCGTGAAGCGCGTTCAACAAAAGCACCGGATTCTATGAAACCTTTTCTTTCCGCCCACTATGTCATTTTTTTGAACATCGAAACTACTGTATCATGAACATGACAGATAAGTTTATTTCTCTATTTAAAACAAGCGAAACATTACTGAGATAAACAACAGAAAACAAAAAAAACTTAATTTTTTAAAGTTATTTTAAAGATCCGCTTAAATTCTGAAAGTCAAAACCATGACCAACACTCAGTCGCAAAACAAAACAAAGCTACTAATTTTGTTTAGAAGACAATTAGGAATATGTTGCCATAACTATCTTTTTAACTTACATATTTATTTCTTTAAAACTGTCTAAAATCCAAAGTTGTAATTAATGCCGAGCGTTACGGCAAAAAAATATACATTTCTTACAAGCCTGTCAGTGGAACTATTAGCTTTTCCTGAGTAAAAGAGAATTTACTACTGCTCTAAAAGAAGTTCCTGTTTTGACTTGTTCCATCTCTTGATTAACTTTTTTGCATCATTTTTTTGTAAACTTCTAAAAGGAGAAAACAATCTTTTAATTTTGAGTAGAGACTTAACGTTTAAGAGCGCAAACCAAGTTATTGCATAGACATAAAATGTTCCTTTAAATGAAGATAAGATACTAAAAATGATCTAAAAAAATTTTGATAACCAAGATTTTACAATTGTACTTTATTATTCTGAGAAAAGAAAAATATAAACAAAAGTTGTTCTGTCTCCCCAGCTTACCAGACGAGTGAGAAAAAGTTGATGGCCACATGATATTGAGAGGGACTAGGGCCTACTTCAGACTTCATTGCTATACGCTGTGATTGAAAACAAACAAAAATTAGCAGCATTTGGAATGAAAAAGAGATAAACTAGCAAAATTAAATTTGATAATCGGTCTTTAATAAAACAGACCGTGTTCACCTCTTCTGCCCCGCTCTCACACCACATAAAACACACAATGCCTCGACCAGGGCGCAACACTTACGATGAGCAGAAACCGCCCTACTCGTACATCGCTCTCACAGCCATGGCTATACAGAGCTCCGGAGAGAAGATGTTGCCACTCAGCGACATCTACAAGTTTATCATGGATAACTTCCCTTTCTACCGCCGCAACACGCAGCGCTGGCAGAACTCTCTACGCCACAACCTCAGCTTCAACGATTGCTTCATCAAAATCCCGAGACGACCAGACCGCCCGGGGAAAGGCTCTTACTGGGCGCTTCACCCGATGTGCGGGGATATGTTCGAAAACGGCTCCTTTCTGCGACGGAGGAAGCGCTTCAAACTGCGGCAAATGCAACTTTTACAGATGCAAATGCAACAGATGGAGAATGCTGGTATTGGGAATACTGGTGGAAGTTGCAGGCCTGCGTCCTCGCCAGATCTGATGCAAGCCATGAAATCCTCGTCATCGCTGGAGGCTGCAGCCTATATCCAAGAGGCAGCGGTCAGGGCTAGACTTCACCAGTCGTGGGCATCCTCGGCGGCAGCTGCAGCTGCTGCATCCAGACTACAACAGTCTTACACCAGTCCACCAGCTCCCGCTGCTAAACACTCTTTCTCTATCGAAAATCTCATCTCTCCGGATTACAAGTCTCCGTCAAGCGCTAAACCACCATCGGCACCTGCTCCTCCGCCGCCAGCCCCTCCTCACCTGCTGCCACCATCCTTGCCCCCATTCCTTTCTCAATTCGCATCAACGCTTCCCCCCAGCCTGCTGGCTTCCTATGCAGCGTCTCTAGACCTGGCCACCTCCTCTCTGGGCGGGAGTGCCCTCTCCTGCATGCCTTCCCTCCCACCAATGTCTTCTTCAGGCTTAAACACCAGCCTGGCGTCCCGGTATTCTGCCAACCTAGACTTGCTGAAGGCCGCAAGCCAAGAGGATGGAGGTATACAGCATGGACCCATCAAGCCGTCACCCATCAATCCGTTGAGTTTAAGTCACATGGGCCACCCGGCCGCACTGCCACCAAGACCGCTCATACCTGGCCCTCTCCCTCCAGGTTTCGGGGGTAAACTGTTAGGTCTGCCCCCACTCGCCCCGCATCTCCCACCCGGTCTCCCTGCACCCCGGTCTTCACATCCGGTGCCAGGACAATTCCTTCCATCTCCACAGTCCCTCTCGAGATCAAGGTCACCACCGTCCCCCGTAGCGTTGCCCAGTAGAGCTGTGTCGGCGGAAACCTGAGTTTTTTTTTCCATATCTGATGTTACACTAATTGAGCTGTGTCTGCGGAATCCTCAACAGTTTTCCAGAACTGATGTTGATCTGTGTCAGGGGAACCCCCCCCCCCAGATTTGTGTTTAAAAAAAGCAACTGAATTTTAATTTTACCTCGGAACTGATGTGTCACCAATGGAGTTGTGTCTGCAGAATTCATACAGGGGAGTGGGTCAGCAGAGAGCTAAATTTATCCTATAACTTGTGTTTCAAAATTCAAGATTTGTCTGCAAAAACCTGAAATTGACCCCAGAGATCTGTTTATACAGAGATCCTAATTTTCACCCAGACTGATTTTACCTGTAGGTTTTTATAAGGAGAGACCTGAATCTGGCTCAGTACAGCTACTTGACCAATACACCTCTTTCTGCAGAAATACAGTTCTTGCTCATGAAACTTTGCCTAACATCTTATACTATATCTGACGGAAAAATAAAATGATATCGCAAAATCAACTTCACCAAGAAGGCAATGATCCTTCTAGCATGGGGCCTCCAAAAAGAGCTTAGTTAAAACATTTCGACTCCATTAACGATAACGCTTCCCCTACTTCTTTATATTGATTGTTGTTCAACGGCATAGAAAACTCTTTTGGTTCAGGACTCTAAACGCTGACTGGATGATAATGGTATCGCAGCAAACGTTAGCACCATTTACGTGATATCTGAAAGCTAAATATCCTGGAAGGACAATGAAGTTAAATATGCTGAAAGGTTTACTTTGAAGTCTTAACTTCTATGGCAAGGAACAGAATATTTAGTCGCAGAAAAACACGAGATAAGTAAATTGAGGTGAAGAAAGAGAAATACAGATTGACCACTGAGAGAGAAGAAGTAATTCACACAGACTAAGAGAGAGAGAGAGAGCGACAGAAAGGATGAGGAGAGAGAGAAAGAGAGAGAGAGAAAGAAAGAGAGAGAAAGAGAGAGCGATTAAGAGAAAGAGAGAGAGAGAGAGAGAGAGAGAGAGAGAGAGAGGGAACACGTGTAACGCAGAGGTGTGAGAAGTAGAAAGGGTGAAGGGAAGAAATGAAAAGAGAAAAAGGAAGAATAAGAAACTGTTACTGGATATGTTGGAAAGATCAATGATGAAAATTGAAGCGTAAAGACTCCTTAAACTGTTAAAGACTACCAAAAATCACCACCATCCCATGAAGGTGGTTATAGCAAAGCCTAAAACTATTATTTTACAATTATATGACAAGACTTTAGACAATTGTGATATAACACAGAAGAAGACTTAGTGATACATGTGTACATTTTGTATGTGTTTTTATGTTTACTTTGCCCTGTACATTATTTTACAGAAATTGCAACTTTTGCTCTTTTGTAAAATAAAGACAATTTTAAGGTTGCAAAATGTGAATAGATTTTAGTCCTTGAGTAAGTTTACGAATGCCGCAATAAATTTCAACTCAAATGAAAAAAAAATTTCTTCTTCGATAAAAAATGTTTTGTCTAATCATATCCTATTTTTGTGGTAACGATTTCGCGGGGCACAAAGTTCGGTTTTTAACTCTCTGCGCATTAATCTTTTGAAAACTCTGAACAATAATCTGTAATACGAGTATTAATTTTCTATCAAATGTCTACTGCTCAATAGAAAAAGTAAAAATCTGGGGGAAAAGAGCGCCGGTGTTATTGAAAAAAATTAAATTGGTGCGTTAGACAAATTATACAACTAAAATAATTGATAAGGCAGAGAACATCGTGTTTCTACAAAAATAACTATACAATTCAATTCAACCCTAACAGAGAATTTCAGGAAGTTTTTTAGCCTGACTAGAAGGAATTTTCGGCTTTTAAAACTTTCATACTTAGTATTGCATCAGATTAAAATGTAATTGGTGTTATTTACCAAGTTCTGAGTTTTCACATACTTGTATGAAGCAAAGAAATGAAATACTTAAAAACATGTTTAAAATGACTATGCTATTCAGGCTTTACATGTTGTATCATTAGGTAAGGTTGCTTCTGGTGAAAGCTCTTCAGTTAGAAATAATCACGGCTTTAAGTTAAAGAGAAAACAGTGTTTTAATTTGTATCTGAATATGGAAGATACATTTTTTATTCGCACTATTTTTTAAATCAGAGTTTAAGGTTAAAAGTTTAAACCCTGTTCGCACAGATGTACCAGTGCGAGTTCATCAAAGGTTAATTATTGGTGGCAAAAGCTCTGCTTCCCCGTTCAAACCAAAAACATCATCAAATCTGCGTAATGCCTTTTCTTGCTCTATGCGATTCTGCACTTGTATTGAACATGGCAATGTGGAAGGCTAGGACTCGAATCTGTGACTCTCTCAGATCTTTTAGTGTCTTTTTTATATTTCATTCACAACAGCGCATGAAGTATGAGGTACATCAGTATAAAACAACAAATAACAAAGAAAAAATTTCAGTCACTACAAAAACTGATGTTGTTTTCTCAAATTGGAATTGCAGATATCTGACTTTCTTGCAATGTTTGCGAGACTTATCAATTCTAAGTATTCTATACTTCAAGACAGGGGAGGAATGAAAAATTACACACAACAAACTACACCTTTGACTTTAACATTAAGATACCGGTAAAATGAATCGTTGAATTCTGTACGAAGATGCAAATTTTAATGTTTTTTAAAGAAGCATAATACAATTAGTTGCGAAAAAGCTAAACACAACCAATTACATCCTAAGAGGTTTTTACTCTAGAGATCATACAAGGGCTGTAGAAGCATGTTGAGTAAAACAATGAGATAACAGTACAGTTCTAAAGTGTCAAATACTGTTTTGCCAATTAATACCCATAGCTTCTGCATTATGCAAGGTTGATTGGACTTTTTCAAACGGAAGAACAACCATAAACTAAGTGACAACAAAAATTTAAAATGGTTTAAGGATCAAGAGACATGCTCTCTTTTAACAGAACTTTCTCAACTATTAATCCAGATTTTACTTTAATCAAGGCGTTTTTACCTTCCAAAATGATATGTTTTTTTTTTGTTTTTTTTTTTAATTTACATACTTGAATTCTTTATTATATTTACCGTTTACGTATACAATCAAATGTTAATTTCGAGTCTATTACATTTTCCGCTTTCAAATAGAATTATCTGTTTTATCATTTTCATGATAATATTTAGATATACTTTTAATCCTTTATCCAAGGCAACAGTTAGATATACTTTTAATCCTTTATCCAAGGCAATTGTTAGATATACTTTTAATCCTTTATCCAAGGCAACAGTTAGATATACTTTTAATCCTTTATCCAAGGCAACAGTACAGTTCTGTGAAGTGACTTGTAGAATGATCCAAAACTATGAGCAATCTTTACATTGACGTACGAGTAGTAATTACGATCAATATTGATGTGAAGTCAAAGTTCCTGGTTTAACTCTGTGTAAACAGACTAATTCCTGTTCTAAATACATTCAAAAAGTTTTTTCCAATCTTATCTTAAAATGAATTTGAAAAGCAAAAAAAATATGCAGAAAGAAGAAAAATTAAATACTAGGCCAGTATTGAACAAAAGAATATTCATATTATTTTTATTGCATATCTACGCTATAAATCAATGGTCAATTTGGACCATAGATTCAGGTCAAAGAGAGTAAAGAGCGTTTTTATAAAGCGCTTATCTACTAATATGCTCAAAGGTCAATAACATTTTAATAAGATTGAAGGTTGAAGTAAGCTGGTAAAACAAGCAGCCATGAAACCTAGATGGGTTTATTTAGTCCTTGTTAATGGATGATTTAAAAAAAAAAGTCTTTTCGAACTTGAAGGGACCCGCCAAATTGTGGCAAAGAAATAAAAGTAAAACAAACAACTGCAATAACGAGACCCCATAAAAAAGATGCAACAAAAAGTAATTTGTCCTTTATCTGAATTTGCCACTCCTCTCTTTTTCTCTCCCCTTCCCCCCTCTCTGTTTCTCTCTCGCGGTCTTTTTATGCGAGATATAAGACCTAATCATCGTCTTAGTGTTCATTTCGCGATAATTAAACTCAACTTGTCGTGAAAATGAGTTCTTGCTGTAGAGAATGACTCCACTTTGTCACAGGCAGACAATTTTACAGTCCAGCGCTATCGCTTCCTTTCAAATGTTCAGCCCTTAGATCTTAGCCCTGTGTTTATCTTTCTCCTTGCTATTGCGGCTTTGGTCTCTGCTTTCAAACACAAAAGTTGCAAGTAGTCTCAAATATTAATATCAATGTTATTTTTGAAAATCGACCGCCTTTTTCTGCCTCCTCTACTGCTTTCTCCTCGTCTCTCTGAAGCTAGCCATTTTGTAGGATTTGAGTTCATTATTTGCTAGGATTATTGTTAGGTGTCGAGTGAGGACGACTGAAACGACAGTTAAACAAGCATACACATACACTGCGCTAGAAGAGCTTTACAGTTTTCGGTTTGTCCTCGTTGATGAATGACACAGGCCCGAATGCACGGCACTTTCTCAAGTTTCTCTTCAGATGCGAACGGGCGTGGAGGGAGGAAATCCAAATAGTGTATTTCACGCTTCAGGGGAGCGTTAGAAAAGGGATTTGTAAAATATAACACCTCTGTTTTGGAGGGGGGTCGTAATTTTGTCGGATTTTGACAATAGCCAGGCGAGATGAATGGGGCTTTAGGGCAGAGCAGAGTAAACACGGAATAGAGGGGATCAAATCTTGTCCCTAGATTGCACCCAGGCTCCTGGGGGTAAAGTATAATTAAGATCTGAATGCTGGCTGGAAGTGGTTAGTTTTATTAGCTTAGCGACCAAAGGAAATAGATAAACTCGGCGAAGATTTTTAACATAGGCCCTATTTGCTTTCCTATTACAGGAAAAAAAAAACAGAGTGTGTTTGACAAAACAAGGTGTGGAGGGATTACTATGGACGTTATTTTTTTCTGTTGTTGTTTGACACCATTTCACAATGTAGGCCTATGGAAGGAAAATGGCCATATTTTAACCGTTATTATAACGACCCCTTAAAAAGTTTTTTTCGGAATCATAGTGGTGCAACTGCAGCTAACATGTCGCCAACTCCGTCCGTTATGTTGCTTTCTTTTATGACATAAAGTAAGCACCAAAGAGCTAGATAAGCACAATACTTGAATTAAGTTTCTTGCTTAATTCATAGTAACATCTCAAGTCATTGCATTTCGCCGGACATATGCTTCAGTGTATCTTATGCCAAGTAGTCTTACCTCAAGATCTACAATAAATGAAATACGGAAGGTTTCGCGCGAAAAACGCTAACTTTCACCTGTTGTAAACTTCCCATAAAAAATCAAAATCAGAAGCGGTTGATCGATTGCTTTGAAAGTTATTTAAATTTGGGCAAAGATGTGGGTAATTCTGCAAAATCTTTACTTTAATGGACACATAAAGTACAAAAAAGAGAAAGAATTGTAAGCTGCGCAAAATTGGAATTAATTGTCGCAAAATACGCAAAAAAACCAGAACAACCCAGATAACCTACTGCTACAAAACAAATGAGCCGAAAAAATTCAAGTTTCAATATAAACATTATCTCAATGTGCGATGTAAGGAAGAAAGGAAATGGAAGTGTTTGTTAACGTTTCAAGCAAGTTAAAGTGAGGCAGTTGTAGAAAAGCAGCAAAAAGCCAGTCTAGAAAGGCAAGAGTGCGTAAGGCGTATGACGCGTATTTTAGCTCTACGGCCCTGCCCGAAACACCATTGTTTGATATCTTGACCCCATCCAGCTTTAGTGAGTCTCCCGCAGGCGCATCCAGTGACTTGTCTCATCCTACAGCTCAGAACTCAAGGACGTGTCAATTAGATTCACCGTTACAACAAGGAAATTGATTGTGCAGTTACTTGTCATTTATTCCATGTTTTAGATTTAATACACCTTTAAAGGACAACTCGACAAGATCATACGACGCTGGCGTCCCATAAGCTGTTTATTCAAGATCAATTTACGGAAATTTGATGCGATAAAATTACGCATTTTGTAAATTGGATACTTGATTATTGAGAGGCCTTCCCAAATGTAACAATCACTGAGCATGGCAGGGTGTCTTCATTCTGACAAACTCTGCTCAAGACTTTAGAAAAAGCTTTGACTCCAATGACCGGCATATCTGTTATGTTTCAGTACATGTAAACAACCTGCTGGCATAGCCGATGGTCAGGTTGTGCTATTCTTGACCATGCGCTGCCTGAAGACTTGCAACTACATTTCAATTTTATCAAACACCTCGTAAAACTAATAACCAACACTATAACTATAGAACAGAGACTGGATACGAATTTGTGTTCTTGGGAATAGGAAGAGAATAACGCCACATACAATAATTTATATTACGAGTATATCCGCTACAAGATACTTAGATCTGAATATACTGCCACAGCAATTGAATTGACTAAGGAGAAAAATGAAAATAAGCCACCCTACGAAAAAGTAATTTTAGGACGAATGGTATTTTCATGGAAATACATTTCATTGCTTTAAATATTGGCAATGCTTACAAATGGCTGTAGGTGAGGACAAGGAGGTGCTAAGAATTTAGTTGACAGCACTCTGTTTTTAACAATTCCTACACTTTTGAACTGCAGGAGTAAAGATGAAATAAAAAAAAAGTTTATTTTGGTAGTCACAAGAAATTTGCAGGAGCCAAAAGTTACCTGCTTCAATATTTTTTTACATCACATTGGTACAATAAAAGCTTAAATATAACAGTTTTCTCGGCGGCCCATCTTTTAAATTGTTGCAATTAAAATAGGGATATATTGTATGACAAAATTACAGAGATCTATGGCACTCAGAAGTAATCAACTCACACACAGCAGTGAAGTCAGTATGAAATTTTCCCCATTGTCGGCGAGCTCATGGCAGTGCTTCTGTCTATTTTGTAACAATAATAACTGAAAATGAGATGAATTCTTTAGTGTAGTTAATATATCCTGTTAAAACTTACTGCAAAACAATATACGATGGAACTTTTGTTCGAAAACGAACTTTTTCACCACTTTGTTGTAACAAATTAATCAAATGGGTTTATACGAGTATAGGTATATTTAAGGGCTAATATATACACGTAGCTCTTGGTTTTCTACTGAACGAGATGGCCGAAAAGACAATAACTTTAATTCTCTTCTAGGATTGAAGCAATTCAACAATAAAATAAAAAGACACAAAAGCACAAAGATATATAATCTATAGCAAAAGCCTAGCTTGATGTACACGTACACCAGTAAAAGATCTCTGCTATACGGGTATTAAGATTACAGAAATTCTGTATACACACAAACATAAATCGACCAATCCTGTCTTTGTTTATAATTATGCTCTCTCTCTTACAAATCCATTAACTTTCCGTTCATTGAGTATCATTGAGAAATAAATATTGACACAAGGTTTCATCAATAATTGACCCTCGCCCCATGTTACGTGGCTGCTTGATACCGAGCTTGGCACTCCCCCGAGGAGAAATCGCAGCGGCCAGCTCACCTTAATAGGCTTCCGTGTGAGCTACTCATGATTATACTTTTTACACAGGCTGGGGAAGGTGGGGGCGAGGCAGGACTAGGCGTGAGCCGTAAACTCTGAAACAGCTCATAATGTCTTACAACCAGGGCTGGAGAACGTGGGGGCGAGGTAGGACTAGGCGTAAGCCGTAAACTCTCAAATAGCTCATAATGTCTTACAACCAGAGTGAATCAATCGGATGTCAAAAATTTAAATTCATGAAAAAACATTTTAAAATTATAGTTGTTACCTAAAAATCAAAAGAATTCTTTATATGATCCCAGAAGATTTTGACAATTTAATGCCAGTTTCAACGTTTCAAAGCTCAGGAAAAAGCGTTGTTCAAAATATCAACGTCTTGCAGTGTAAAATTTGCGAGTCCTCATTTATTTACACTGGTTGTAAGACATATGCTAGGGGCAACTGCATAGATACAGACATACTCAAATAATTGAACGATATTTGTGTGAATACTAAAATTCATAAGATGATAATAATAATCATATTATTATTATTATTATTATAGGATAGAATTTATATGGCGAATTTTTTTGCAGCTCAAAGCGCTTTACATTAAAATTGGCAATAAAAGATAAAACACAAAAAATACATTAATTACAATAGCAGACGTAATTAAGTTTATGAGTCTGACAAACAATGCAAATATGTATGAAATATCCATGCTAGGACATAAACATTATACTTTAAAGTATGAATGTAAATATGTAGAGAGCAAGTACAGATTTGAATTAAATTACATTTTGTATCTCAAAATGAATTGGCAAAAGATGTAAAAAAATCAAGTTTCAAGATTTTTTTAAAGGTAGACAAAGACGTAGTGTAAACTATTAAGCAAGGGAGGTCGTTCCACATGTTAGGGCCAGTGTGGGAAAAAGACCAGTCACCAAAGCTTTTCAAAACTGTTTTCGGCATTTTCAAGCTCATCACTGAGAATCACCCTGCCCGAGGCTACCGGAACAAGGCCCAGTCATCGGATGTGAGTACGAGTCACAATTATTAGAAGTCCTGCAGCACAATCATTTCTTAGCGTTTCAACCTAAACCACCGAATTTAACAGGCCTGTCCGCCTACATGCAAACCGGACCGCATAAGTTTCAATGATCAATCTCATTTGAATTTTAATATAGTAAGGACAAGGAAATTTAACAAGTGCTTTGCTGTTTAGACCAACCCAAATCAGTGGCCGGCCAACATTCAGTGTTTGACGTTTACTTTGCCTGGGGAAATCAAAGGGCAGAATCTGTGGAGAAAATCATCAAGATGATCATGCACGCTGATTTTCCCCAGCAGCACTGATGATTGGGGATTTTGGCCTGTACCGGGGCAGTCTAGATAACAACTTTATACAACCAAAATACAAAATATTTTCAGACTCCTTTGTCCTGTACTAAAAACTTTTACTGAGTCGATCTCGGACAGAAGCCACCTGTCCCACCACGGACTGTCAGCTTGTACC
>BMAT01004157.1:149678-160857 GCA_019649035.1 Elysia marginata | reverse complement strand
TGTGATCGACCTGGGCCTCTCGGTCTGGCCGCCAACTCCGCCACCTTGCAGAAACAGCAGCTCACGAGTGAGCATCAAATATGCATGGCCCGTGCTTTATTGGCGTCGCTTCTCTTCCCAGGCCTTGTTTCGGGTAATTCCCGATTTTCGGATTACCAACATTTGCCTATTGTCCCAGGGGAAACATTCCGCCTGAGGTGAGCGGAGAAAATTAAGGGAAAAACTCGTATGATCGTCGAGACTCATTAGAAGATGGACGGATTTTTTCGATTGCATCGGACAGTATTTGGTATAACTAAATGAACTAAGTGAACAAGGAGAAAGACGTAGAGAAAGGAGAGGGGCGGTTTGAACATAGGAAAATAAATTATTTGACAAGAAAAGTGACCAAAAAGAGTTTTTAATAACCCAAAAATGCGTTTAAGCAAATATTTATAGTATTGAACCCAAGTTTGTAGGAAATGACGTAATAAACTTCAGAACATCGCTGTACAAAAGAGACTTAGTGATAAACAATAAATTTAGTAGCTGATATTTTTAAAACTACAAATGCCAATAGCATTAGCTGGAATTATTTAAATCACTGAACACATACTCGTGTTCAGTGTATCAAAATATGTTATAAGAAAAATAGCAAATTGAACGAGAAGTGATTTAGCTGCAATGCTATAAAAAACAATATTTTTACATTTTGGTTTGTGGACTTATTGACTAGTAACCATTGCGCAACCAGGCAACTCTGAAGTTTAACATTCAGTAAATTTTTCAATCCTGGAGTTTGTTAGGTTGTGTTGTCTCTTCCCCAATGATATAAGGATAATATTAAGTCCATATAACAAATGCCTGTCCCTTGCTCCAATCTGCTATAACGGTCAAAAAAGGGGCACTTTCCAAATTTATGGCAAATTCCCTTGCAATGCGGTTGCTTGTCGGCAAACATTTTATGAACTTGTTTCAGAACACAATGACATTGAGTGGTGTTAACTATGTTCACATTTGCTACAAAGTTTGTACGATGAGATATCATTCTTGCCCTAAAACAGTACCTCTGGAGCTCTGGAATTAAAGGACTGGAAGCGTTTTATCATTGATTGGTTAAACTATTTTTACAATTCAAAATAAGGGTGCTGGTAAGTGCTGGTAAAATAAGGAATACAGTAAAGAAATAAACAGTTAAAGAGAAAGTCAGTGATTTATACGAAGAGTGTTCTTTTGTGAGAGCGTTTGTGCGGAGAATAAAAAATAGACAGAGAGAGAGAGAGAGAGAGAGAGAGAGAGAGAGAGAGAGAAAGGGAGTTTTGAGACAGAAGAGAATACTTAAGAAATGTTGAGCCCGAAATCTTTTAAAAAATGATTGGTATTGAAAGCATGAGAGTCCCATGATTCAATGTTAATTTTTTTTTCCATATTAAAAATTACAATTTAGGTAAATTGAAGCAGTTTTTATTAGCCCATTAAGTAAGAGTCTCGAATGTATGTCAACATATCGGGGTCTATGAGTCGCCCCATTACACATGTCTCCAAATAATGTTTTCCTGCCCTGGTGTTTACCAATGCGATATTCAAATTAAGCTAACATTAGGGGCCAAACATGATCCGCTGTTTTGTCTGACTATGTGTGTCACCCCAGCAAGCTGGACAGATTAAGGAATTCATGGGGACTCAATCGACTGTGCTCTCAGCAGGGGGGTTTCGAGCAAGACCCAGTTCAGTGCGTTTACAAGATGCGTTAGGTCTAAGTCTACTCTTTGTGGTCGTTGGTGGGAGTCAGGTTTTTGGTAACAGCTGAGCTACGATGGCTCACTTCTAACGTAATTTCAGTTACTTGACACCAGGCCCTTCTTACGTATCTAGTTCACGGCTGGCCGAGCGATAGGGCGTTCGTCTTGCGAGTTTGTATTAACCGATCTGAAAATGAGTTTATGTTTTCATCTTGAATACGGATCAGTCCGCTCTGCTACTAGAATAAAACTTTATTTGTTTGACCTGCCAAGAATGTTTTGAAATTTCTGATTATTCACATATGGTCATAGTCATCCACCGCCGAAGGCAGTCTCAAGCAATCCAATACACCTCAAAACAAATTCAACTCATATTTCAGAATTATACAATACGGTTGCTTGTTAAGGCGCTGAATATTAGAATTGCACAAATTTCAAGCACTGTGTTTAGCCAGGTACCTATTTTGAATGTGGGTGGACTAAAGAAAGTGTGGACGAATTTCTTTCCTACATATGTCATGTTTAGGATCACGAGTCCGACACACTAACCACTGAGCCAAGTTACTGCACTTACAGTTCGATTTTAATGCATAAACATGTAAGCAATAAAGCAAACATTCACAAACAATACGCTCTCACCATATTCAACACCGGCGACAATAAAACCATGTTTATTACATCCTTTGACCTCATTGCCGATCAAACAGACTTTAACTGGTCACACTCGTTTTCGACCAGAACAACTTCGAAGAGTTTTTTTTTTCGATTAGCTACAGCTGGAGTATTTGTAGAATGACTGTAGAATCCGTTCTAGTCCCGATAATTATACACCTACACCTATAAAGTCATGACCTACATTTTACTTAAAAAGTTAAATGGGCATGCTCCGTGATGTTTTAAAGACCTTATACATTGTTCTGCCGAGGACAAACAAAATGAAGTATCTGCAGTGTAAACCATATGAGAGATACTGTATTTCGTTTGTTCCGGGCAGCGTTATAAGCCAGTAAGAACATTACCATCTTCTAGAGGTTTTGTTATGGCAACAAAGAGAGTTGTTTCAGCACTAGATGAGAGCGCTCTCTGTCTCTCTCTCTCTCTCTCTCTCTCTTTGGCTCCAAACGTATGGAATACATTTTCTCCTAACACCAAGCAGACATTGAAAAGAAATCTAAAAACAGAATATTTTAAGATGAGCTGCACTGCACAATCCCGTTTAGCATTTTATTAAGAACATGCACTGATTTTCGACTATTCTTTCTAATGATCTTTGGTTTATGGTGATACGTAACAGCACTTAAATCTTTCAAATTTATTGTACAAATCTGTTCAATGCCCATTTCGTCGAGTTATTATAGATTAGACAGGTTCGATTGGGTTTATTCGACTGGTTTTATCTAAATCTTTATTTTTCTAATAGGTGTGACTCTGACTGTTTTCATGCATTACAGATGGATATGTATTGTAATTCTCGCTTTTGTTTTAAGTTAAAGTTTTATTTTATTTTTTACAACAACAGAGAATCATTATTTCGTTAAAAGCGTATTAAAAAAGGACAATACCTACTTTTCGAGTATTCAACATTTTTTAAAACCAAATTCGCATTTTCTATCGTAATAGTCCTTGGTTTCGGCTTCTTTCAATGTATTAGTAAATGATTAACCTATTTTTTAATGTTCATCTCAGGGACTATAATTTTTGAGGCATTTCGTATCTTTATATTGTGAAACTTTTTGTTTAAGTTTATATAATTTTACAATTTTGTATGAACATTTCTGCATTTTTTTAAATGTGTTAAGGAAGAACTATGTCTACACTTACATCATAATATTTATGCGTTTCACATCGATTCCTAATGTAATAATATTATTTTGTCATTTTATAACAATGTGCGAGCGTAGGACCAATGGCTGATATTAGTCGATGTAAAAAAATTTTATGCATTTGTATTGCAAAACTTTTCGCTTTTGATTGATTTTACACTCTTTGACAACGGTTTGTGCTTCTTTTTTTATCTGAGGCAATTAAACTATACTGTGTATAAGCGCCACCAAACACTGTTTTGGTGGATTTTAGGCACTCTATAGATACTATTTTATTATTACTCCTATTATTTTATTATTTTGTTGTTATTATTATTATTATTATTATTATTATTATTATTATTATTAATAATATAATTGTTATTATTATTATAATTATCATTATTATTGTTATTATTATTCACAGATACTATGAGAAAGAGAAATATTTTTGTTTAACTAGCAGTAGGGAATGATGCGTTTAACTCCTACGAAAATATAAATGAAGATTAAAAGTATAAACCTTATAAACATCTAGGTAAACCTATTTTTTAACGTGATCGATTTATATAAAGCGGCAACTGTTTTACAAAACTTGATTCCATTCAATTCAATTCAAGTTTATTCAATATATTACTGTGGAGGCATCGTGGGGAAGTTAAAAAGAATGTAAAAAAAAATATTTCTCTTTCCAGTTTTTAGCTACGGTGCATCTTACGTTTCAGTTGTTTTGTTTGTTACTTAATAATCAGTTTAAACTTGGTTCAATGTGTTCTTATATATGCTGAATTGCAATCTCTCATTTCTATCTGTCTAAATCTGGATTTCAAAGTATGAAAACTCAAACCCTCAATCGAAGTTTTATTCAAGAATGATAAATTATACTCATATTTCAAACCAACGATCTTTAAATAAATTTTAGCCCCAGACTGAAAGGAAGACAAAACAGTCGCTTAAGCGTGGCATTTCCTTTCCTGACTCTGTGAATAAATCAGTTTCATGGATTTGTTTTATAAAAGACCTACCTATACATTTTTTCAAGTCCACAAAAATATATTTTAGGTTTGTTTAGGCAAAGTCCACACAATCACAGTCCCAGAAGTTTCAGTTAGTATGGTGAAAAAAGCAAAGATATCGTTTTATTGTTAGCGGTAATTCTTGTTCTTCAAAAATGTTTTCAGTTAAAACTTTAAAGATATCACGCTAAAGAAAAAAATCTTTTTAAAGTCTTATATCAAACGGACTTTTGAAATTTTTACAATTTCAGGAAACACTGTTTAAACATTTTCAAAATGTTAGTTTAATTTTAGTTTTCATCTAATTTCCAAAGATAAAAAAATGGTCTTAAACTGGTATTAAATCATTGTTCTCAAATGAACTTTTGGAGCTGAGCTGTTTTCATAGTTACATTAAGTTCTGTTTGCGCACTTGTTTTAGCTCCATCTCAAGTGCTGTAGAGATGCAAGGGTTAGTGCCTGTGTGTCGCGAGACAGCCAGATCGTGGGACGAAAGATGTCTAATGGCACCCCAGGGACTTGCAGGCATCTCCAGTCCCCAGTAACGAGAACTGTGTGACGTAGTGCAAGCGTTTGGCGCGGAAAACAAAGTATTTGTCGAGAGGACGGAAAAATTCTTTTGTTTTTTTTAGAAGGAATCGGAGAGAAAACACAGCCGAGCCTGAAATTAAATGTCTTGTTTCCTTTCCTGTTTGCCATTAATTTTGTTGCATTGAAACCAACTTTCTCTCAAACCCTCCCCCACCTTTATATTTTATGGGCCTACAAAGTAAATGTTTTTCTCACAAAGAAGAGAACATAACCTTAAACTAATCATACAAGCCTTAAACTTATCATGCAAGTAATAAATGTAAGCAAAGTTGCTGGCATACAGTGCCAGATAATACCCACAAATATTATGTCTGTCAAGCACTGAAATACGAAAATGTATACTAAAACAGAAACAAAGTTAATGGTCATTTTTCGGCCGATATGTTTGAAATTTGATGTGTGTATGTGACTTTGACAGTGTCAAATTCAAAGAAAAATGCGTATTACAATTTTCAGCCCAGTATTGAAGAAAACCCCTGAATACAAGGAAAAGAAAATCATTTTTTGTACTTTTTCGAAAAAGAAAAGTTCTAAAAATTTCATGTTTTTCAAAATAGCTAAACAGACCGTGTGGTTATAAAACCATAGTCGTTCAAAAGGTGAACAGCGGGTTGAAAGTGATTTCCTTTAATACTGTAGAAACTGATATATCTTGAAAATCATCGTATTTGTCAACAATAATTCAAGAAGGCGGCCGTCACTGAATAAGACTGAACTAGGTAAATCTCGAGATATTTAAATGATTAACTGGGCACTTTTGTTTTATCAATGCCCCTTCACACTCTTGAACTACCAGGCTGAAAAAGGGAAACCGAAGCTGAATGATATTTGGCATTCAAAACTGAGAAAGCTCCTACTTGTTTGTTTGCTTGTGTTGCGTTTGAAACCTTTTCCAACCATTTCGTTGACATCAACGACACAATCAGAGAGAGCCAAAAATGTTGCCCTAAATTTTCCCATTTTGCAATTGAAAGAATAAACAAAGGAGACATCTACACGTGCATGAAAAATTGTTGCTGTTCTGTTATTTCATTGTTTCTCTCTTTTTAAACAACGCCCTACATAGTCGTTATTCGTTTACTAGCAGTCTCATAATTTGCTCGTTTTTTTCACAAAATAATTAACTTTAGCTGTAAGTTCTGAGCGCTATATAGTTTTCCTAGGCAAACATTATTTCATTCTTTGTAAGCTTTCAATGCTATGGAGACGTTGCAGTTTTCCGAGACAGGGAGAAGCTGCCCTCTGACTTTCGTTGCAGAGGGTAAATCTGACAATCACAAAGGAGAATAAGAAATGAAGCGTTCATTGAGAGGGATACACAGCTACAGGACTGCAAAGAGTGGAGGACCACCCATCCTGCTGGTTTGACTAGCTGGCCGTCCCGGGCGCATCTATTGGATTATAGATGACCATCAAGACTGGACATCGTCACACAGTCAGTCTACACTCGGTAACAGCGTCAGTTTGTTTAGTTCATCCCCTGTTGTAATATTTTCTTGTACACTCCAGAAAGACAACCAAAAAAAATCCTATCTCAGTAGGTTGAATGTATGTACTGAGAAGCCCCAGATCTGCTGCTGTTGATTTCGTTTTGAGGCAAAGACTTTCACAAAACAATTTGAATTCTTTTCCAAAGCCAATCTCTCACGTCTCCTGTCCCCCTTTCTCTTATTCTTGTATTACTCTACGACCAAACCTGCCGTATCTCTCAGGCCTATAGACCTTGTTGACCTTAAGCTGTTTCTATTGTCTGTAACCCCACAAATTGAAGGTTAACAGGGCCACCAAGTGTTTACAACAAAAAACAAACCCCAAACATTTAATTCAATGTGTATCTAACAGGACGATAGTTATGGGTTATCATTTCTGGCCCCGTGATCTTCTTGATGCGTTGCCCTTACTTTGACTTCTCCTCCTGTGTATTCCTTTCCTCAAGTCTAGCTGACGCGCTCACTTTTCGTGCAAGGCCAGTGGTAGTGTAGGGTAGGAGTGTTTAATTATGCAGGTAGAGGAATCAAACAGCAAGATTGATGGGGATGCTGTCACTGAGCCGTGAACAAGTCCAGAGAGTCGGGAACTGGAAGTCCCCAGTCTGATATCGTGAGAGTTCTGTCGGAGAACTGCAGTAAACAGGCCTGTACAGAGAGATAGAGGGAGGCAGATAAACAAAAGATGGTAGGGGATGGGAGAGACAGGATGACATGGGGAAAAGAAAGACAGAGAAATAGAGAGACATAGATAAATAGATAAAAAGAGGGAGAGAGGGACAGATAGATAGGCGGATAGATAGATAGATAGATAGATAGAGAGAGAGATAGATAGAGAAAGAGAGGGAGAGAGAGAGAGAGAGAGAGAGAGAGAGATTTAGATTGAAGGGTATTTTTACAAGCCCAATTCCACTTCAAAGGTGCTCTCAGGGCTTGGGTCCCAATGACAATTTGCGGGCTGCCACCCAGAGACTAGCGGGGATACCATGACTTAGCCTCAGCCGGTCACATTATACTGACACCGACCCAACCAGTAGGGGCCCGGACTGAGCTCGGCTGTGTTTCGAACTCGCGACCTCTTGGCCACGGAGCGAAGCCACTACCAACTGAGCTATCTAGGCCCCGAGAGAGAGAGAAAGAGAGTGAGAGAGAGAGACCGACAGACAAAGATGGTAGGGAATGGAAGAGACAGTATGACATAGAAAAAAAGAAAGACAGAGAAATAGAGAGAAATAGATAAATAGACAAAGGAGAGAGAGAAAGATTATAGAGAGGAATGAAATAGAATGAAACAGACAGATGACAGGATAAAATGAGGAAAGAGAGGAGAGGTAAAAAATGTAGAAATTGCGTTGTTGTATCACTGACATATTTAAAGGTCAAAGTTTTATTTTTTAGCTGGACTGTTTTTGCTACCAACTTACTCATGTGAAATTATCTGTAGAATGCTAGATTCAAAATCGAAACAAAACTAAAAAATTTGGTTATCGAAAATTGGCTGAACAAATTCATGTAATCATAATATGACAATAATGTTGACGCAACTTAATCAAAAAACAAAACAAAATGAAATGACAATTCATATAGCCAACTCTATCTGACGAAACCTTGATGCAGACTACAATTCCATGCTAAAAGCAACAGTAATGTATAAGACTGTTAAAAATTCCACGAATCCAAAATTTATCTCGAAGCATGAAAAAGATTCAATTCTGAAATCAACGCCTGGCCGGACGATGAAGACAGAGTTATGTAAGTTGTAAACCGTTGTTTTAGCCAGCTATGCACTGATATACAAACTGATGTTTTAGGAAGACCTAGCACTGCCACTGTCGCTCCGGATTGTCGTTAAAACTAGCGATAAACCTTAGAGGTCAATCGGAGAATTTCTAACAAGACAGGCCGACTTAGCAGCTCAGCCAATCGGATCGACTGAGGCGATACATTACAGACGGGCGCCCTCTGGTGACAGACTGGGATATCCCGGCGGATAGACGGGGGGAAACTCTTGCTACTTTATATTCCTCTAGACGACCCCCATCCAATTGACAAGGTCTTGGAGTGAAAACTGTGTAAATTGTCACACTGACTTGAGCAAATCTAAGAGCACCAAGAACTCAACACTTGCAAGTCTTTGTCATCCATAACTCACAGATTTTAAAATACATAGTCTCTGTCTGGAGAAGAAAGGAAGAAAGCATCTGCTGATAATATAAAAAATACAAAACAAATAAAGTGCACTGAGCTGTTCATGTTTCGTTTTTTTCTCTCGATCCTTTTCCGATACTATGCTTTATTGAACAGGGCAGATTTTTTCTGCGCATTTTTAAAATGTTTTTTCCAAATTATCTTTGGCCAATTCTGTTTTTAAAAATGAACCACTTTTATCATACTTAGCAATTCAAAAACAAAAATAAAACCTTAACAAAACAACATATCTGTCTAGCTGAGAATTCTAGTGGTACGAACGCCACAACCTTTGCTTTTTTCTCTCGCCCTTCTCTCTCTCTCTCTCTCTCTCTCTCTCTCTCTCTCTCCCTCTCTTAGTTCCTTCTCTTCCCACTTCCTTGTACCTCTATGCTGTGTATTATTCACCAAACTTGTCTCTTTTTGCCAATCTTTCCTGCTCTAGAAGACTGCAGGCAATAACGTATTGACATGCAAAGCTCATGAAATTCATTTTGCTGGACCCGACGTGTCTCAAGTTATGGCTTTGCCGTGCTCCCATTGGTGATCACAGGACGCCCTGGGTTGGACCTTCAGATTAGTCCAGCTCTCAACTGGAACTGAAACGTAATGCCACGGCCAATGGGGATTTCATAGAGGAGCAAGGCACGAATTTAAAATACTATAACAAGACAGGATTGCAGAAAAAAACCAGAGGTAGACATAAAGCCAGAAGTACAAACAGATGTATAAAGGCGGGAAGGGATAAGTAGAGGTGGTGAGAGATAAAGGGAGGCACACACACATATAAACCATGATCATCAATGGAGTATTTTATGTAGGTAATTTCTCAACATATCGCTAGATACTTGAAGTCAAATCAACAATATATCATCGCCTTGAGAACATTAGAATTAATACATTAAAGGGAAACAATAGGGAAGAGTAATATCATCTTTTTATGGCCCTTAACCTGCAATAAAAACTTCACGCCTAGGACACCAACATGCAATAGTCATAAACTTAGAGAATGGGAATTAATTTTAAAGGGTTTTTCAAAGTTTTCGCCTCTGAGGTGTATAAAATAGGTTTGATGAACTCAACAAGCAATACAAAAAGTGACAGAACAGTGTTGGCTAAACATTGCACTAAAGATAACAAAACATAAAGAAAAACAACCACAAAAATAAAATATCAATTAACTGAAAGATCAAACTTCCCCACACAAAAGAAAGCCTTCTAAACAAGCGTATCTTTACTAAAAATTTAAGTCAATAGCTATGAGAACAAATGATGCTTAAATAATGTTGCTTTTAAGCGACGCACTTGTGAGACGGATCTGTCGAGATTGGAAAGCCTTCACGCCTGTCTAACAATAGTTAAACCAAGCAATTAGAAACGCATCCGTTAGGCCTTTTTGCAGGCCAGCGCTGATTAAAGAGACATTATTTGGTCGGCACGACGCGGCCTGTTCGAATCTTTTGTTCCCGCTAATTCTAAAGCCAAATATTTGCCTGATAAGGGCGATTGATTTTCTTCTAATCAGACTAATTGCATGTTGAAAGCAAATTTTGGCTTTCTCTACCGCCTTATTGTTACGCTGGTTATAACCAAATCACGCGGGTTTATAGTGTGTAAAATTATTTTTTAAAGAGCTAAAATTGAACGGTTAAAGTCTCTGAGAGAGTTAGTTTTTTCAAGGAACATTTTAAGTTGATGAAAGGTTCGGCTTTTATTTCACAGGAAACTCCAGGTCAAAAGATGAAAGACAATCTGTTTTAATGCTTTGCTGTTGACTGTTTTCGACTCCTTTACGAACCGTTAAGGAATCAAGACCGAAACGGCTTATCTAATGGAACTCTCTAGTACTTCCGCCCTGGCTGTTTCCGGTCCCTGCCATTTTGCTGTGGCGCGTCTCGTGACTGCCCATGCCTCTCTGAACATTTTTTTCCCTTTAGATCCGTGGAGACTTCAGACTAGCCTCCGACTTCTTGTGATGTTTGACCGAGAGGAGGCGCCACTTCTACTTTTGGATTGGAAAGGAAAAAAAAGAGAGAGAGAATCAAATGTCGTGTTGATACTGTTTTTAAAGTGGTACCGGTTATGAAGGTGAAACCTTAGAATTTTGCTGCGGGAAAACTAAAAAGAAACACCCATGTTAACAACCCTCAACAATAAAAGTTCAACCAAATGTTTGTTGCAATTTTTATAGTTGAAAATTTTAAAGAATAATAATCATCCTTAAGAAATGTAAATAAGCGAAGGCGACAATCATACCAAGAAGAAGAAGAAAAGGAAGAAGAAAGGAGGAAAGAACTAGATTCTAAAATATGGAGGAGGAGGGAAACAGAAGCCAAGGAGAAAAAGAAGAAGAAGAAGAAAAAGAAGAAGAAGAA
>BMAT01004157.1:89006-101726 GCA_019649035.1 Elysia marginata | reverse complement strand
CTACTACTACTACTACTACTACAACGATAACAACTTTTAGTACTGCTATGCCTAGAAACGCAATAGGTCATCAGATGCTGTACGAGAAAAGAAGAGAGGAAGAGAGAGAGACAAAGAGAGAGAGATAGATAGAGAGAGAGGGAGAGAGAGACAAAGAGAGAAAGAGAGAGAGACAAAGAGAGAGATAGATTGATAGAGAGAGAGGGAGAGAGAGACAGAGATAGTGAGAGAGATAGAGAGGCAGACAGAGAGAGAACACGGCTTTAGGAAAATGGTGTTTTGGACTTACTGGTAAACTCCTGAGAGAAATATTTACCGATCCTCATCACAGATACATGCTTAAAAAAATAGCCATAACATTTTGTTGAAAATCGTTAAATATGAGAGGTATTTAATAAGATTGAGAGCCCCCACGTTTCGAAATTAATTATTATGAATCCCCTTAGCTTTTCGGACTAAATGCCTACTGTCAACTACATCTCTCTAATGCAGCATCGGGGTTAAAGTATTAAGCGCCGAGGTTTATTCAAGATAAAAAGCTTCTCTTCAGTTAAGATAAAACAAAAGCTGGGCCAAACATGTCGCTAAAACATGGCAAAATCAAATGCAAAAAAAAAAATAGAAAATCTAATCCTATACGAAAATGATGTTTCTTTCATTACATTTTTGGATTTAAAAAAGACAAAAAACAACTATACTTATGCAACTATCAGAATTACCTCAGAACTCCATAATTTTAAGTATGAATTAATAACTTCATTACATCGAAGTAATTGTATGAATCGGAACTTCAAATACATTATGGCTATTTCATGGTAACATTCGCTTGCATCGGTAACTGCTAGCGTAAATTCAAGTTTTCTTTTAATTCAGTCATATTTATATAGAAAAAGCTTGTGTGGATTTTCCTTAAATATTACATGTAGACATTCTTTCATAAAATGTTTATACATTATAAGATTATCCCTATAGATAACAGAGTTATGATTGGAGCTATTCAAGGCAAAGTATAACCGGTTAGTGATTTGGCAAAACTAGTTTCTGTGTCATCGAAACGATTTAGTTAATAGTTGTTTATTTTTTAATAAAGAAGAAAACTTAATCCATCCAGCAGCCACAGTAAATATTACCACGAATATGTCCTTTTATGTACATTAACTTCTCCCCCCCCCCCCCCCGCCTCTAGTGATGTAACATTCAGAGAAAAATAAAAACAACCACAAATATTGATCTAACTAACAATACCACTATTTTCTAAATGAAAGATTATATAAACAATTTAAATAAATATTAAATCCAACGACCTGCTCTCTTATCATTCAGCTGCACTATCGCTTAATTTCACATAAGTTTCATGCCATTTTGTCTGGGTAAAACATCATGACGCTACGATTGTCATTATTCCATTTGGTTACAGACAAAATGAGCAAAAATAAACATAATAAGGTTTTGCATGTGATATTTGGCGTTGTTTCCAACTCACAGAGAGGAACGTTATTTGATAACGGTGGTGTCCAATTTATAACTATGTGGCTTGTGCAAGAGTGAAAACAAAGTTTGTAAACCTGAGATTCAGACTACACCTTTTGCATGCAAGAAGATAATAGCAGAACGATATAAGTCTTCTTATAAAATAAGTTCTGGATGTATTTAAGATAAAGCTTTGTTATAGATACTGTTCACATTTAACGCTATAATGCATATCACAAAACAAAAAAAACATGAAACAAAATTACAAACTACAGCAAAAAATCATGAGATAAAAGGAAGACTTTTTACCCTTTTAAATTAAGACTGTCTTCCAGGTTGATGTGTCTATGATAGAAGCAGCAAAAGGCGGTGAAACTTGCAAGGTATAATTATGTTCACGTCTGAATAATATAGAAACAATAATATCGCTTTCATCCTACCAAATGTAGTCAACCCAAAAACATTCACAAAAATTAAAAACGGTTAGGTTAATATAAGAGTTTATTATCTTTTAAAAAATGGCGTTCAGCGAGAGCACAACAAGATAACGTCAGGGTACACTAGCACACTCACAAACACAAAACGATTGGTGTGGTTCTCTAGAAAATTTTACCAAAATCCCAATTTTTACAAATCAATGAAACTTGACCTTAGTAGACTCTGCTCTTTAGTGCTCTCGTGCAAACGTCAATTATTTAATCTGTCAGATTTCTACAAAAACGAAAAAAAAAGTTGTCAAAAAGCATCCCCAGATCATCTTTTCTTTCAGGTGGTCAATGCGGTTTTACAAAATCTTGTTCAGCATAGAAAAAAGAATGATGCGCTCGACTCATTTCTATAGATGTGATGAGATAATTGCCTAAAGTTAGAGATGATTTCTTACCAAATGGAGGGTTTTGGTTGCACATTTTGTTTTTACTTAAGGGCACTATTGGGGGCAAGATGTGACAATAATTAAAATAAATGGTCTTGCAAGACTACGAATCCGTATGAATTACCATATTTCTCCCCACTTAAAGAAGGAACAATGATTTTCATGTGTTTCAAAAAGCTTTGAAAGTTATAAATAATTATCATCATACTTTACGAAAGCTTTGGGCCAATTTTTTGTTTTAACCATTGAAGCTAGACGAGAAATGTCTTCTGATGGTAATTTTTCAAATAAAAAAATTGGATAACAATTTACCGTGTCTTAATACTCTTATTTAGGACAACTTGTACTTCTTTCACATAACAATTAGAATTAGAATAAGACGCAAAAGTTGGTAAATCTGTCCTTTGTGATGGTGGACAAAGTATTTCTAGAAAATAATAATATTGAAACAATGATATAACGTTTTATATTAATTTTAATTTTTAATTACACCACAATGCGCTTTGTAAAAATTTCAATGCACTGATCAAGAAACCAATAGATCACACTCAAAATCTGTTGGTTGTGATTCAAGAAAGTTATTTTGTCACAAACAACAGATTCTGCATTATTTAATTTGATTTTTTTAAACCCCTAATGTCTTTTTTGTACAAATCAAATTTACTACAATACACAGGTGGATGATTTATCAAGCATCTAGGGTAAAAGACCTTTTGTCACAGCCCCATCAATTTTAACTGACAAACACTTTCTCCCTTACCTGTTTCTCAATTTCCACGTTATGGCTTTAGTTGTTGAGTTTGAAAGGTTTGTTAACCAAGTTGATCCAAGCTTGAAAAGGCCGTTTCAATAGTTAAACTCAATTTTACTACAACATTTTTGGACGCAATTTAAATCTGATTTCAGGTAACGTAAACTTTATTTCAACATCAAGTCGCCGCATAAAAAGGGGTCACCTCAGTTGCAGCGTCTTCACATCACATAGTCTAGATTATCATTCAAATTACTCAGTTCATATCAGCGCAATCAAGCCGTGCAAATCTTAGCATGGAGTTTCCGAACACTGCCCAAACCCTAACACAATCCACTACACCGGCACAACAAATTGCTTGTTTGTAGAGTATTAGCATACAAAATATGGGCGGCTTTAGCTTTCTTCCTCCAAACAAACCGTCGATTGTTTTAATACGAGACAAAACGCAATGTTCCGTGCATTTTAGATCTAGCCAACTTAACCACCGAGACAACGTTTTGAGAAATGCCACATGTCACTTGGTTGAAGGCGTTACACGGAACTCCGTATCGCCTAAGTCATTTTCCCGTAGAACACCGGTTCAACAGTGCCCCTCCCACCTAGTTTGTCATTTTCAGTTTGAGGTATGGGCAGGGGGGCGGATTAGAGCCGCATCGAGTGACAAGAGGGGAGGAGTGAGTGGTCGTGAGCGGCAGGCGGCATCAGTCTAGCGACACAATCACAGCGTCATCTTCTCCACGCCGCGAAGAACTCTTCACACGCTGAACGAACGGTTCGAGTGGTCTGTGATTCCTAGCGCATTTCAACAAATACCGGTTACTCTCACCAAAATTGGCTGGGTGCGGTGCCGGTGACTTGCGTGTGTGTGCAGGATCATCTGACAGTCTAACAACTTGGAATCGCTTAGTACTACACTGTCTTGTCTTGAGCTACGTAGCGGCGTAAATCTGTATCCTGAAGCTAATTTACTCCAACTTTCGTTTCTAGATTAGATGTATTTAACAAAACGATTTTTTTTTGTGCTTTATAAATGTCTTCTCATAAGAGACGAATTGGATAAATACAGAGCTTGTAATTAATAATAACAATAACAACAGCAATAATAATAATAATAATAATAATAATAATAATAATAATAATAATAATAATCAAATAATAATGATAATTATGATTATAACTATAATAATTTTTATAATAATTATTATAATAATAATTGCAATAATAACAATAGTTTAAAAAAAATATTTATTAAGATAATTCTAGCTTAATGAGATCTAAAACTATGATTTGTTCAAAGTCTTGTGTAAATATATTCATAAAATTGCTGATACATTAAGAAAAAATGCTAGCTGAAAGAGAGGCGTCTTCAAATTTGCTTTAAATCCTAACAGAGAAGAGGCATTCCAAAGATGACAGATTGAAAAGAAAATGTGCGCTCACCATACGTCTTCTTTTTGTCTCGATTTTTGTAATAGACTTTTGGTCACAGATCTCATTTGTCGAGTTGAAACTTTTACTCTCACAAATTGTGTTAAGTAGTCAGGAAATGATGGATCATGTGATAAGCCAGGGTAGCACCAAACACCCTTGACTACGCATTCAGACGACCTCTCGGACTTGGTCTGAAAGGCCAGATCTTGTAAAAAAAAATTTCATTGATATATAATAGCCTACAGCGCTGCCAGTGTAAACCACATTCACTTTTTACATAGAATCAAAACTTATCTATTTTTTGACAGAGTTGTTTCGTATACCTGTTATGCGATACAACCTCAACAAAAGTTTTGTAGGCCTCCATTTCCTCCAAAATAAAGGTTGAAAAGTACTGACTAGACTTAGATCGAACCCGACAACTCTGAACCTCAGAGTTAGAGCAAGTTTTAGCTTGTCACGAGACAAGCAATAGATTCTTGCAGTTTGATTTAAAGTTCGACATGTCACGACTTAACCTATTGATTTAATGATTGAAATATAGTAAAGGTATGAAATTAGCAGTGGAGAGAAGTAGGCTTTTTAGTGGAAATGCCCGAAATGTCTGCCTTTAGTATGCTTCGACACCCACCGCCTTGCCACTTAGAGAAACATAGCTTATTTCCTTAAAAATTGATTTAAGTAGCAGTGCTGTCTCATGCTATCTCTTTAAAATCCCTTTTACCTAAAAAAGTAATCTTTAAACCTGTTTCCTATGATTTAATAATAATGGTAGTTCTAATCACTTAGACTGGAGGTGGGCGACCTTATAAAAGAATTGTTCTTACAGAGCAGTAGATATGTTTTGTTTAGTTTGTAGTTATTTTTTTTTTGTTCATTTATTATTCATATTCTGCTACATAATTTATGGTGAAATAAACGAAAATACATGTATAATTAACTAGTTCTTAGTTAACCATTCATGTTGTGTTTTTTTATTAACATTATTAAGTTAAACTTTAAATTGTATTGCGTAATCTGTTGCTTGATGAGATGGATCTAAACGAAATCATTAATAATTGAGTTCTCGGAGACTCCGATAAAACGAAGATTTTACGACCAAATGGCGATAACTCAGTCAAATATATCTTGTTTTTCATTTCGATATATACCAAAGTGTAAGGAATTTTGTGTACAAATTTAGTGAAAAAAAACCCACAGAACTCACTAAATGGTATAGAAATAATGTTATTAGGTAATATATCAGACGAAACCTAACATAACTAAACTTTCAAAGACACCAATAACACACACACATTTTCCGCTAAATTTGCTGAACATTTACAATTCATTAAAGTAAATTTTTTTGTTTTCCAATAGTTATTTTGTAAACAGAGGAAAATGTAGCTTGGTTTTTCTTACATGGACCTTTTGATTTAATTTAAAAATTTGATGTTTCAAAGGAACCAGCATCAGACTAAAGAAAACATTACCGTACATCAATTAGACCAATGATATAGGAAAACATGCCTGCATTCAATAAATGTGTGCAGAGAGAGACAGACAGACAGACACACGCAGAGGGAGGGAGAGAGAGACAGACAGAGACAGAGACACAGAGAGACAGAGAGAGACACACAGAGAAAGAGAGACAGAGAGAGACAAGAGAGTGGTCAACCGTTCCCCCAGCACATCGAACTAACCGGGTTGTATTGTTGTGCTGTGTCCATAATACTGCGATGACCACTCTACTACTAGCCAAAGTTTTAACTAATGTTCAAGATATTAAAATGTATATCCATTTTAATTGTTATTGTAGGCCTTACTCAGTGATTACATTTTATTGCAAGTTGTGACTGAAGAAGGTAGCAGAATAAAGCCGAAACGTTTTTATGTATATTTCTGGATTATATTGTGTTTCTCTCTCGTTTCACGGAGGGATAAATTGTGAATCCGCTAATTTACTACCTTAGAGAGGGAGAGAGAGAGAGAGAGAGAGAGAGAGAGAGAGAGAGAAAAGAGAGGGAGGAGACGAGGGAGGGGGAAGGTAGGTGGACCGACGGATTACACCCAATATTTAATTTCATCTTCATTCCTTTTGTTGTTTTATTGGTTTGTTTTTAGATCGATCGAGGTTCGCCCTTTTATAGTTTTCCTTAGGTTTAGCGAAAGACTAATGGTTTTTATAAATTTAACTCAAGTAGGCCTACTGGAAATAAATTTACATGTTAGTTTATATTCTAGATCTAGATCTATTCATTTTGTCTCGTCTAAACAGACTGTATCATGAAAATTAACCAGTGCTAACTAGTACTACATTGAATCTGGCCAGAAAATACTTTTAAAAAATTACAGATAAACACGCAATCGCAAGCAAAGAAAACTCTATTGTTTCTATAGAGTTGGACCCGTAGCAACTAGAACTTTACTACATTTGAAAATGGCGGACGGCTAGCAACCGGCCAAGGTCAGAGTTCAGCTCACTGAGCGGCGAATGGCGTAGATGGAACGGATCCTCAGTCTGGTATGTGGTCTGTGGAACAAGACCTTCCCCATGAAACTTCTTTTTTTGAAGCACAGTAGCGATATGGTATAAGCTACGTCAAACCACTACCTTTTTGGCCTAAGTCATTTTTGCCAGTATTGAGAAAATTAGTTAATATCATTTTTGAATAAGGCCAAAATGTTATTTTGCAATTTGTACCAAAAGTTGTTTGCCGATTTTATTCATTTCTTTAAAGCATGATATCAGGTATTGCACCGATTTGAACGGTGCATCAGTTGCATTTTGGCCTCAGTCTGACTTAGCCCAAAAAGGTAGAGGCTTGACGCGTTTCTCTAGGTGGCAAGGCGGTGGGTGTCGAAGCTACTACAAGTCGAAGGGTCGAATGATACTAAAGGCAAGCATTTCGGGCATTCCCATTTAAAATCTGCTTCTCTTCGCTACAAAACCTTTAAACTAGTTCAACCAATACGATAAGGGGCAGACCTACAGCTGCACGAAAATAAGAAGGTAGAGATGCCATAATAATATCGGGTCTTGAAGGTCCTGACCAAACAAATCTATTAGTTTTTCTACAAAGCCATATCAAATTAAAAAACGAAACAAAAATTGACAATTTGATGATGATTAACCAGCACTTATAACTCAATATAGAACCTCAAAAGTTTAAAGATTAATATATGATTAAAATTAAATACCAAAACAGGGCAAAACAAAATAAAAATCTTTTCTTCAACCTTTTGAGTGACGTTTGTCTACATGAATAAATAGCATGCAACACAACTGTGTGGATAAAAATTGAAGAGATAGGAGAGAGAACTAAAACGGTAAATGAGCTAGAGACGGTAAGTTGCGATAGCTTATTGAGAAGCTATCACTGAATGTCATTATAATTTTAAAAAGTTTCACACGAATATCAATGTTAAATTTTGTGGAATTAAATATTCTATTATCATGTCATTAAACTATAACATTTGAAGTCATTAACTTTAACATTATAGTATTTTTAATTTCATTAAAATATATACACTTACTTGTTTTGTTCAATTTTCACTTTTTACTTGTTTGGCCTACAGTTTCAAGTTGTGCTCTTTTTCAATTTCCAGTTGTTAACTACAGAGTAACTTAAGTCGTATTTAGTTGTTGTACTCGTATCTTGTTATTTAATCCAAATTATAATCAAGTTCTTATTTTACAAACATAAAATATTTTAAAATTGAAAAAAAAAAATCAAAATCATTTAATAGAGTCCAAAGCCTCGATAACGATGCAAGGTTCAAAATTTTGAAAACCACAAGATCAGTTTAAAAATAATAAAAAGAAATTATATCATCGGTCGGTCTAAACTTTCAAATTGAAAACTTTACTAGGTTTTTTTTTTTTTGAAGCGATATGATTAAAATCACTGGACCGGACGAATATATAATTTGTGACCCCAATCTAAAAAAAACTCAGCAAAAGTCGCCCAGCCCCATTCTGAGCTACAGGCAATTTCAAAGTTTTAAACCCTTAAACACCAATCTCGCTTTGAAAACTGAAAAAAAATAACAGTAAAAAATATTGCATTCTGTTTTGTTTTTTTTTGCATGATGTTGCTGAAGTTTTATGATTTATCTCTTGTCAAATAGATATTTTAAAAAATTTCTAACACTTATTGGGTAATTGGGATTGGGGTTACATTTCGAAAATCTAAAAAATCTAATTCCTTCACATATACCAAACCATTGAGTGGTCAAATTGCACTTAAATTTCAATATACCCTGAGCAAATACCCAAAATAACAATCTCTCCTCCCATATATATCCAAACTAGACATATTACTAGAAAATTCGTGAAAGGGCAATGCTCACGAAGAACATATTTCTAGCTCTTCATTTTGTTCTTGTGAGATCTTATAAGAGTTTCCTTTCACAAGATCCTCCCCCAAAGACAGCTTGAAACTTGTTACTTGTCTACCATCTACGTGGACATGTTGTCAACGGCAACTCCAAGGGACTCTAGCAGTTCTTTTCTGATTGGGCAGCCGTATTAAGCACATACATCCTATACTAATGAAAGATGCTGTCTTGCTTATCGAGCAATGAGTTTTTATTTATATTTTCTTAAGATTATTCACTATTATTTTAATTTCTATGGTTAGATAGTCGTCGGGGAATTTCCGATCGAGCAGGGAACAGTCCCCTCTAAGTTTTTCTACATTTGTCTGCCATAAGACCTATCCGTTCAAATCTTAGGATAATTAAACCAGACTTTTTGATATCGCCATTTTTTGCGACGTCTTCCAGAGTTCCCCTTGAGAATAAATTTTGAACGAGGTATACCTATTGCGCCAATTCACATGCCCATGTCAAGTTTCTTGCGTTACACTGTAGCTAGAAGATGTTGCTAGGAAACTGCTGGCCTCTCAATAGTGGCATTCCATCGCTGTGTTCTTGCATTGAGAGTCTATTCCTCACCCAAACACTTGCACATAGTCGACCAAGACTTGCATATATATACCGAACTTGCTCGAGGAGAAAATATTGCTTTTGTGTTTCCACAACCTTGGCAGCCTGAGCTTTGCCAAAGCTGTTGTAGCAAACGATACCCACATGCGGATTTGTGACATATGCTTTTAAATACTTTGTGACATATATGCCTTTAAATACTTGAAGTCGATCACCTCTTGCAGTGAAGTTCATTCTGTTTTAAGTGGATTCTTTTACGTTAGTGCGCTACTGCGCTACTACTACGAGGTCCGTTTCATAAATAAGTTTCCCTACTCTATAAAATCAAAACCGCTTAAGCTATATACATGAAATTTGGCACACTGAAGGATCAAACCTTTTGAGAATCCTCATTGAAATTTTGTGGCTCTATCTTGAACGGATACAAAATAGCATTTACTTTTCTGAAGTCCGTTGGAGCAAAATGGCCGGCATAATAGAAAGCTCACCGGCACACCAAAATTTTTCAAGATATGACATCCGTGTTATCATAAAATTTTCTGTTGTTTTGGGAAAAGATGCATCATGCATTCACAAAGATCTAGTGACTGTTTTAGGAGAAAATGCTCCTTTTATTCAGACGGTAAGAAAGTGGGTAAAAGCTGTTTCAGAGGGACGAGATGACATGGAAGATGAACCTCGTCCTGACCGACCTGTGACAGCATGCGGGGCTGCAAACATTTCTAAAGTTCTCGTTTCATTGAGTGATGACAGACGAAAAACTTGTGAGAGATTTCTACGGAAACATCGATGTCTAGAACTTCCGTGTTTAGAGTTCTAACCAACAAACTGAATAAGGAGAAGAAGTTTTCAAAATGGGTTCCACATTTGCTGACAGATGAGCAGAAGGAGTCAAGGGTCAATTTTTCCTGAAACTTTTTCCGGAGATTTCAAACTGAGCAAAATGACTTTTTGGGTCGGATAATTACCGGTGGTGAGACTTGGGCGTATTCCTGGGATCCTGAAACAAAGCGGCAGTCAGCCGAATGGAGAGACTTTGATGAGCCTCGTCTAGAGAAAGTTCGACGCAAACAAGGGGCTCTCAAGGTTATGCACATGATCTTTTTTGACATGAATGGTGTGATTCTGCGCTGGCCTGTACCTATCTGCACCACAATCAATGCACAGTACTACAAGAAGGTGCTGCAAGACAAACTCAGACCTGCCATTCGAAAGAATCGACCCGGGCTGTTGGAGTCAGGCATCTTGTTTCATCACGACAATGTGCCAGCCCATACGGCCCAGGCAGTGACAGACGTTTTGGCTGGCTACAAGTGGGAACTGCTGGAGCACCCTCGCTATTCACCTGACTTTGCCCCTTGTGATTTTCACCTATTCCCTAAAATGAAAGAACATCTTCGCGGCCAGCGATTTGAAACAGAAGAGGACATTATTCAGGCTACGAAAGTAGCAATAAAGAACCTGGACAAATGTTCCTACGTCACTGCATTTAAAGACAGGTTACAACGGATAGAGAAAGGCGCCAACAATGGTGGAAGTTACGTTGAAAAGGTTAGATGTTAAAGGCAATCTGTGCCAAATTTCATCATCTTATGTCTTTTGGTTGTTGATTTATGGAGGTGGGAAACTTATTTATGAAACGGACCTCGTATATGTTAAACACTTTTGTCAAGGGTCAGCAAAAAAAAAAGAAGTTGTCATGTTTAGTTTCGATTCTTTGAACTCTCTTGTGAGGGAAGTAGGGGGTATTTGCTTTCAATTCTAATGAAGCTATAGAGCTAAATTAGGATCTCGTAATTTCGGCTGCCTTGTTTTTCCTTAGCTTTTCTGTGTGATGTATACTTCATTCCCATGGGAACCAATCTTAGGTCACCGTTATTTTGCTTGAAGCAGTTTGGACACTCGCGTAACACTGTACGCGAGTAGGAGATTACTTCAGCAAACAAACATTATTATGTTATTGTTATTAATTAAAGCACTAGACCCACTACCACAAGTTCTGCACCATTATCTATAGATCAATGCTGGTTTATTTTCGTTTTCATTGGTTCCCATCGGTATTATTATATATGATTAGTTCTTTTTTTTAAATACGACATCATGTTTATACTCAGTATATGATATGAAGGGGTCAAGGGAAATTGAAAGATATGTCACATCTAGGGGTTACGTCACTACAATCAATGCAATGATGTTATGCATGAATAAATTTCTTTCCCATCAATTAAAACATGAAGTTAAGTAATTTGTCCTCTCTATTCTATAGAAATTAAGATGGAAAATAATACATTGATTCTCCTATCTACTCAAAGGTGCCAAAAATAAGACAAAAATAGAGACAAGTCTTGTTTTTCCCTTGACCCCTTCATTTGGGATGTTCTATTTGTTTATTATGTGTGTGAAAAGATATTCCTCGTCCCCAAAACAATTAGTTTAGTAAGTAAGCTTTACAATTACATTAAGCGATCTGCTTTGAAATCAATGTCAACAGAGAAACAGATGTTTATACGTAAACATAACGATCTACATTGCCCGCAGAACATTGCAAAGGCTTATGCTGTTATATGTTTTCTTACAGTTAATAAAGGTGGTCTCGTTTAAATCTTATGCAAAGCTCCAGAATTATTTTTTTGTGTCTGCGTACTTACTTCATTTCTCCAACTCTTTTAATAAGATTAAGAGCACAAAAACCGTTCTTACAGACTGAAAGTGTGAACAAAATTGATTTTCCAAGTCTTTTTATTTCACCATGATGTTCTCTTTCAATAGGCCGCACACGAAATTATAATTGAAAGAATCAGTTTTGAACAACTTTATTACCATGGGGTTTAAGCTGTGGCTGATTTTAACAACATTTTAAGATCATACTTTCCTAACAAGCGAGAAAGAGGTAAAGGTGGGAGAGAAATAGTTGGAAAGATAGAGAGTTTTCAAAGTACAATGGGGTTGCATTTAAAACTTCCAATCCTCGAGATTATTATGGACAATATGGTTGACCCGCTACTTAAGTTTTCTTGTATCAGGTCGATTTTTTTAAACCTTGGCTGTGTTCAACAAACCACGGTTCTATTCTTGTTGTTATTCTGTTAAAATTTTTTCGTCGTCAGGTGCTCCTTTACATCTTTACACAATCGTTGCTTTGTTCAAAAAGAAAATCGTATACAAATCGCAAGACAATTTTTTAATCTGATTATTGTACTTGTAAACTAGTGGTTAAAAGAGCACTTTTGTAGAAACTTAGCAACAACCTATGAAAAAAATA
>BMAT01004157.1:78850-88955 GCA_019649035.1 Elysia marginata | reverse complement strand
CCCCCCCCCCCCCCCAGGAGTGCTTCAGGTTTGATGACTGGAAGTGTTATCCAATTACCCAGCAATTTCTTTTGAGACAATTTTTATACTGAATCATAAATGCTAAAAAGGAAAGATGGAAACTTATATTATGGTCAATGATGGATAGTAAAAATGAAGATTGCAGTCCTCCCGCAGATTGGGAATCCAACGAGTGTCTTTCTAGCTATAATCTGAGTTATTGATGTCCTCAATAATAACAACTGAACAAAAATGTAATTTCGTAATACTTTGAGTGAAGGGGGGGGGGGTTGATAGAAAGGAACTTAATCTGCATGAAAACATGTCTTCTCAGAAACTAATTTTTACATAAAATTATTAATTTCGACACGTGGCCTTATGAATTCGATATTGAGATTGTCATTAGATCAAAAGACTTGTCAAGATTATAAGTTTACTAAACATAATTATACACAAAGTGACGACTTGAAAAAAATAGAGAATGGTATCTATAAAATTCTAAGGTAATTATATAAGGGCAACAGACAGCCGGCATCACCTTCGTTTAAAAACAAACGAGGCAACCATTACAAGAATGATTTACATGCATTATCCTGAATACTTAGAATGACTAAATACCATGTAGGGAATTCATGTACACGCAACTTTTTATTAATAATGAAAAAAGTCTTTTTGCATGAGACAAAGTTTAGTTATCATTAAATATGTAATTTTCCTAACAGATCATCACAGAGCTGAGAAAAATTCTGACTGTCTTTACCGTCCCAGCCAGCATCGTATCATAACAGGCTGAGACCTGCAAAGACCATGGCACGGTATAGCTGGCGGTCAAGCACGCTGTCTTATGTTGAATGTAAAGGAAAACAAACTCATGCTGATAGACATCTTCCCTTTACACACCGCTGCAAACCCAAAGAAATGAAACATTATTAGACGACGCTAAAAACATGAATCAAATTATCAGAGGACGCAGAAGCCAAGGCCAAGCTAAAAGACAGGAGGCTAAAAGTTAAAGTAAAAAAAAAACGATAAGAACAGCCGTTTGGGTTTTTAAACATCTCAAATATAATTTAAAAAGAACTATTTATAATACCTTTCGTGTTCACCGAGATGGAAATTTTTTTACATGTAGTATCATTTCTTTCCTCTTTCGTTCTTTCTCAACACTCATCAGTCTTACATCCTGTCCTTCCTTTCTCATTCGACCTCTCTTCGATCTTCTTATTTAATTCAAACGTTACTGTTAAAAAGAACCTTGTTGAAAGTAAAATTAAATACTAAAGTATATTTTTATAAATAAAAACCAAGAAATTCAACATTGCAAGACATTCAGTTGGTCCGGTAGATTTACTCTATTAAATTAAAGTAATCTTAGGGCGAATGCAATTTTGATTGTCCTTAAACTATCTCTCTAAATTTTTAGCGAACTTGTCTTTTTTGTTTTATAAAATCAGGATAAGATAGCGTTAATCTCATCTCAACAGCTGCGAACACTAAATCACCAACCCACCATTCAACTGAACATGAACGAAGAAGGAGACACTCTTTACACTTTCAGATTCTTTTTTGGAGACCATCTCCCACAAAACCTCTACAAAGCAACCTTTTCCCTATTGTTCTCAGCTCGTATGATGTTCCACATACACCACACAATAACTCTCATCATCTTCATTATGTGTGCCGATTATCTGCGCTGTCAGTAAGCGGCTTTTCCCACCGCAGTGGGTCGCAGTAGCGGCGCGTTCTCAGCTGGCTTCAGCGGCTGTCAGTGTCTGGCCGCGGCGCAAGGGGCGGGGCCGCCTTCTGTCTCCTGAACTCTCCAAACTGTTTCAATAGGACAACAGAGTGTATTAGATTCGAACAGAGAAAGACATGGGAAAATGATGATGTAAAATTAATTAATTTTGACATAAAGTGGTTTGAAATTCTATTTGAATAGAGTGAACAAGCCCGGCACTCTAATGTATGGTACAAAATATATCAATGGCGGGCCAACAACCAAATTCAGTAACATCTTCACACGTTGGACATAATATAAGCCTGAGCGTATCCTCCATTACCAAGCTGTGGAAAACCACCTGCACATACTTTGTTGGAGAAGTTACTGCTTCAAGTAAAACGATTTTCAAAAATTACCTAAAGGTTAAGCCAAAATTGTTGCCCTAAGTGTTAAGAGTAGCTCCTTTTCTAAAAAAAATTGTAGATTATCATCTAGATCTAAATTTTGGTTTATTAATTTTATAGCCTTATAAATTTAAAAAATTTTAGATCCGGATCTAGATTAGTGTTTTCATTTTCTAAAACATTCACCGTGCTAGCCGTTTAGGCCTAAGTGTATTTTCTGCCAGTTCTGGGATTAGATCTATGAGGCTTATCCTCTCCTACTGTAAAGTCTACTAGATCTACCCAAATTTAAAACAATGGGTTAAAAAGAACTTAAGCAGGCGGTGCTGGATAAACAGAGGGCATTTCGTCCGGGTGACCAAGGTGAGAAGAAAACCGCACCCAAGGCCGAGAAGACTTAAGTTAAGAAATGCAGGGCGCGAAAGAAAGGAAAAAGAGAGAAAAATCTGAAATCTGCACGGGACGCTGTGAAAGAAACAAGTGCTTGTAAAAGCAAAGAGATAAAAGTTTATTTGAACCTTGAAACCCATAATCATCAACTGTAAATGAGAAAGACATTGAAGGTCCTTTTTGCCTGATGCTATAAGAATATTTGAAACTACCTTATACATGTTTCCCATGTGTATGTCGCAGTGTACAAAGATTTTTTTAAAATAATTTTTTCCCAATAGAATGTAAATGTTTATTTTGTTGCTGTAAACCAAACAAATGAGCCTATAAAGGACAATAAAGAATCTGAATCAGAAACATCTAAATGCCAGCCCTTGGCGAACAAAATCATTTGTACAGTATTTTAGGATGCACAAGGTGTTCTGCATGAGAGCACGGGTGTTTCCAGGGCAAGTGAATCCTGTTTTGTTTCTGTTGCGGTGTGATAGATTCAGGTTTTTTCTGCCGTTATCATATGATCCAGAAATGTTTCAGTAAAAATTTCACTGTAAAGGTTTGATGGGGAATGCTTTGATAATTAAGAAGAACTCCTAGACGCAACATCAAAATGGTTAAAGAATCTTGATGCAACTTTCTGTAGGGGGTTTATTTTTTACCTTTCTATATCGGGGAAATGCGTAAATCTTGACAGACGCTACGTGTAAAAGTAACTAAAGTATAAAGCACTAGTTGACTGTGGCTAACTTTCATCACGGCCACTCTAATGATAGTGCACGAAATGGTAAACTACGAACGGATAATTTTCAGACAAGCCCAGTATATCTTCTTTAGCTAATGCTTGACTCTCTGTCAGTGTGAACTAATTTAAAATTTTTTTTCGCTTCAAATTACCCTATGTTCTATCTTATAAAACGAGACCCGGGTACCAATATTAAAGTGCTTAAGTCATTTTAGCTCTAGAAAAATATAAAATTCGCAGATGAGGTTCGAAAATGGACAAATCACAAAGGATTTATTTGCTTTTCACGCTCTTTCACTTGTTGACAATGTTGTATTTAAAAGTTGAGCTACACTAACATCCTTAATGTACAGGAGATTTTCAAGTTATCATCACCACTCTCAGTGTAGAGTCGCTTGTATTTTGGGATGCTTGGCCTTCTTCCAACACTGCCAGCGTCGTGCGATAACCAAAGAAGTAAAACCGCGAAAATCGAGGATATCAAGCACTACCAGGCATTCTAACAAACCGATAAATAAAAGCTTCTTTCAATTCTTATTGAAAATAAATCAAAGTAGATCGCCATAAAAAGCACAACGTATGTTAATTAGAATTTTTTTTTCTTTCTTTCATGGAACTAGCATAACACTTGCAATTTTGCGGGTTTATGTAAAGAAAGTAAGAAGGAATGGGGTGTTTTGGTCCCCATACATTGTTTTGATATTCTATATCGAAATCTCTTTTTCTTTTCGAAGGTTTAACTTTTCTCCTTTGTGTGTAATTTTGTCTTGGACCTTTCCCCCACCCACATCACCTCTTTTTTCCTTTTGATGTCCCTATATTACTCTATAGACAAGTCTCAATTCTATATCCTTTATTCATGTTCCCCTGCGATTACTTTCAGTCTGCACCGAATACTGCTTGACCTCTCTCGTTTACTGTGACAGGGTTAAGGCAGCATGATTTGGCTGGTGTGCGTGGGTCCAGGCGTTGCGGACAAGTTTCAGTTCCGGTGCCTTTTCATTCTACCTCTCACGTAGCGCACGAAGTAAGTCTCTACTAATTGAGGCGTTTGTTTTAAACAGTAGAATTATATTATCTTTAGAAAATTAAAAGTATATTTACCTATGACTTGACTTGGAATTCACCAGCATTTGGTGCATGACCCTGAAATGATAGTTTAGTTCACCTACTAACATGAAGTTGGTGTTTTAGCCATTTTCCCAATCGGTAATGCTTGGCAAAAAAAATTACATTGTTTTTAATAAAGCAATATTATGATAAAATATTCCTCCTTTGTAAAATTATCTTCAAACATCAACATTTGGAAAAAAAGAAGCATTCAACTTTTTTTTTATTTTTACAAAATTTCCTTCAAATTCTAATTTAACGTCCTTATGAGAAACTATCTAAAAAGCAAGATACAAGTTTACACCAAAATATCCAAAGCCTCAACTTTTTCTGCTAAGTATTAAATGTCTGCACTGGCAACAGCGACACGATCCACCTAATAACCATCAAAGCTAGCAGCAGTGAATCGCGTTCATATTAGTATTGGTATTTTTTTAAAGAGATTAATAATGTTTTATACACTGGGCTTAATTTGCCTGGGTAGAAATAAACCCGATAAATAATTAAACACAATTTTACACGACTTTAGAGAAACCAGGCTTATTTTGATTGCGTTGAATTTAAGAGTTTTGGTTTTGAAATCGATCGATTTAATGTTACATTTTCGTTATACCACAAAAATTTGTTACCCGCAAACATTGTTTTACACAGTTTTTTGTATTTTTTTTTCTTGATTAAAAAAAAAGTTTAACATTTGTGAAACACCGTGATTATAATTTAGGTGAGATAGTCAATCAATTTAAGACTAACCATTGAATACATGGAAAGAGGTAAGATAGTCAGTCAATGTAAGACTAGCCATTGAATGCATGAAAAAAGGTGAGATAGTCAATCAATGTAAGACTAACCAGTGAATGCATGGAAAACGGTGGCATAGTCAATTATGTACGACTAACCATTGAATATATAGAAAAAGAACGGAAATGTATTGAAATTAGTAAGGATAGAGAGAGACATACAAAAAGTGAGAGAGAGAGAGAGCGAGAGAGAGAGAGAGAGAGAGAAAGAAAGAGAGAGTAAAGAGCAAGCATGTTAAATCTAAATTCAGCACCGTGGAGTTGTATTGTGAAAGTTAGATGGTTTTTACCCTTTAACAAAAACAAAGTTTGGATGTGGATCAACTTGTGGATCAACTATTTACAGTCTTGACTTAAGACCCTTCCCCTTGATTTCACAACATTTTTATTTCCTCTGCGTTGTTTCCTTACACAGAGTTGCAAAAAAAAAGAACAGATAATAATGGAACAGTTGTCGCTGCAGTTGTAACGACAAGCCTCTCACGGCCTTGCCCACCCCCTTTTACCTTTTCTCCTTTCTACCCCTCCCCCACCCTACGTGCTACCTTGAATAAAGCACACATAATCCTCAAAAACTCAAAAGTCTCAGTTCTTTTAATAAGCTACCAAATTATTTAAAAAAAACACCTCGATGTTGTGAACTATCAATAGCATCTTCCCTGAAAAGTTGAGGCTGATTCACTTAGCAGGATTTATTATTAGCAAATAGAAAGAAACACTGACAAAAAATCCACTAAGATCAGACGATATTTCCAGAGCATTGTTACTGATATGGCTTCATTTTTAACTTTTTTTTTCCTACTCTACTGAGAGAACCTGCTGTTACGTTGAGATGCCAAGAACAAAGTAAAACAAGCAAAAAAAAAACCCAAACAAACAAAAAAGTAATATGGTGCGCAAAATTTCAGCACGAAGACTCTTCTACTCATATGTTTTCAAATCTTATTATGTGTAATGTTTACAGATATCAAAGGTCACGGAAAGTTTAATTCTTTCACTTCGCTTAGGGTCATTGGGATAACATCAGTAACGTGTACTGGGGCATTAATGTTCTGAATGGGTGGCATTATTACATTATTTCCTTTCACACGCAGTGCAGCCCTCTGTTTCTTGATTAAGCAACAAACATTTCATATCTCCATGACATAACAAGTCTGGCGTTCGAGTTTTACTTATACGATTCCAATACGAGTTGTGGTACTTTTCTGTAGTCAAATCCAGCCAAATGTGATCTTTTGTCTTCTGGCAATTTAGAGTAAAAAAAAAACGTTCAAGACTGACCTTTTACAAAGAGTGTTACAATTAATATATTAAAATTTTATGAGGCTCATCTATATCTAAGCTCAGAACAATTATGACATTTACGATAGAGTTTGGACGTTCGGCTCTCTATAACACTGTTAGTTATCACGACATAATTATCCTCAACATTGCTGCGAACATTAGAGTGTTTGTATGTGTTGACTTGTTGAGCCTTACCGCTAATCTCAATGCGTCAATCTCCACACTCTGGGCATTCAACGTTGTTAACAACAATTATGGTTTTGGCGGCAAATAAATAAACCAATTACGAGAACAAAAGTCTCTATTGTAAATAATAGCCGATAGACCGTAAAAAATGGGATACTGCTTAAAGCCAGGTTGCTCGCTCAGACGTATAATTATCCTTAATTGCCGTTAATGAAGACTACCAGGTTCTGTGTACTGCCACTTCAGGAAATTGTCTTCATTGTTTAGTTAGTTATTACTTATGCCAAGCACTCTTAAAATCAGAGTAAGGCTTGTTTCGTCCATGTTTCGCCAGACAATATCTCGTTTGATTATGATAATCAGTTCTTGTTTTTTGAGCATTTTGAAAGTCTAAAAAACTACAGTTATAAAAAAAAATCAAGATTTTTAATACCCTCCACAAATTGGTGGATTTGGGCCGAAATATACAGCTTAATTTTTTTTTGTAATTGGCCAAATAGACAATAAACTGAATGCTGTTGATTGCGATGTTTAAAAAACAAATAAGTAAAGCGAACTCTTCGGTGCAGAGCTATGTGAAAAATGTTGGCGAATACAAAGGCGTATAAACAACCATCGTATGTTCTATTTGTATATGTCTCATAAAGAAAGTTTATTATTTAAGCTGGTCCTCAAGAATTAAGAGATTAGAAGTTTTTAAAAAAGGGGGAAGGGGCGGAGCCAGAAAATTATATCTCGTGCGTTACAAAAATAATGACTTTATTCAAACTTCTCCCGGCATGCTTTCTGTGGTGACAATGGCTGAGAGTTTAAATATTAGCCATGGTTTACGTTTTTATTTCCCTGGATTTACGGTTTGGCTAAGGTGTCAAATTAAAAATAAAAATTAAAGTTCCTCCCTGTCGGTATGAGAGGAGGCCAGTTTTGAAATGTGTTGCCTGCTCCTCCCAGAAAGCTGAAAGAGCCAGGAGGAAACAATACGACATTGAATTAGTTTGTGCGAGAGAGAGAGGGGGGGAGGAGGGGGCACGACATTTTAGATGGAGCGTCCTCTTGGCTAAACTCCCCAGTATTTTGACAAGGGCATATAGAGAAGGGAGGCTAGAGGGAGGCGTCTTCCTCTTCAGCCGCTTTATTCCGAGGAGATGGGATATTTTAAGACACAGCAAGAGTGGTATAAACTCGTAGCCCCTTAATTCTCTTTAATGTAAACCCGAGGGGCTTAAATAATAGATGACAGTGCATGAGGCCCTTAGGGCTTAGCGCCCCCCTGCAGGGACATGATTGACAAGTGCTCCCCCGGCCTAATGATGGGGGCGGGGCCAAGGAAATTAATTACGGATAAATAAGCGGCTTGGAGCCAAGACGTCGCCGCGATGAGATATTGTGTGAGAATGCGTCGCAGTGGAGATGTAGAAAGAGATAGATAGACAGAGAAATCGAAAAGATGCAGAGAAAAATACCATGACAAACACAGTTGTATACAAAGGAGGAAGAAGAGGAGGAAAGAGGTGAAGACAGAGATGGACAGATAGAAAAAGTGAGATAGATAAAGAAGATTATGTATCAAGAGGAATAGAAAGGTATACAGATAATCAGCCTTCATTTATAACTAACTTAAACAAACATTTAAAAAATTGTCTGTGTGTGTGTAAAAGAAATATTCACGGAGAAAATAGGCGGAGAGGTGAGAAGGGAGAGCACGACGTATAGGGAGGGACAAGAAAAAGAGAGAAGGTTGTAAGAAAGAAAGAGAGAATAAGGGAGACAGAGAGAGGGATGAGGTCCCTCAGTGTGTGATGGCAGAGCTAGAACTGTAGTCACGCTAATATTTCCCCTCGGTCGCTCCCACAGGGAAATGGGTTCAGACAGAGCCCTTAAGCTTGCTCCAGTGCGCGTCCTCTGTCTCTTTCTCTCTCTCCCTCAACCCACCTCACTCTACCTCACCTTACTCTCTCTCTCTCTCTCTCTTTCTCTCTCTCTCTCTCTATCCATCTCTCTCTCTCCCTCAACCCATCTCACTCTACCTCACCTTACTTTTTCTCTCTCTTTCTCACTCTCCCTCCCTCTCACACTGATGAAATTATCGGTGCCAGGCTGGGTCTCCACTAATCGCCTCTTAAAGAAGGACGCACTTTTCAACTCCAGCCCCTACCCCATCCTTATTCTCTGTATTCTTTTCTCTTTTACTTCGCTTACTCTAAGCTTTAAAAGTTTTTTTTTCATTAAAAGTATTATCTTTTTACTGGTTGTCCTTGATATTTTTTCAATCTATTGTAGATAAAATCGCCTGATCGATATGATTTTTTGGTGTCTAGCTAATATGGCACTTCTTAGTGGTCCTACATTTTTAGTAACCTATGTGAATAGTTCCATCCAAGAACGGTTAAATGGGAATATGAAAAACACATCAACATTTCAACAGGGGTTGTAACACAGCTTATGTAATTTTTTTTCTTCCTTTGTACTCTACGCATAAACTTGGCGTGTAACTGTCGTGTGTCGATTCACATGAAAAAACATGAGTTACACCCCTTGCCTCTCTCTCTTCCCTGCCCCTCTTCTGTGACTACTCACCTCGTCGTTTCCCCTTGTCAAACTCTCAGTATTAGAACAATCTATGCAAAATACAAACATTACCTCATTCCTGCCATTTTTTTCTGTACTTTTCTGTAATATTTTTTCTGCTTTTCTCTCTGATAATTTTTCATACATATCATTTGGTGCAATACCGTCTCTTACCTGTCCCCAATCTTTCTTCGCTATGTTTTTTTTTTTATGAGAGCGTACAAGAGAAATTAAAACAATTTTTCCTGACTCTAAATTTTAAAATTTAGTAACGTTATGATTTACGTCTATAAAAATAATTCTCCCTTCTTTTTTCTCACTTTGCTTCTTTTTCCCATCATTGACACCTATCACTACCTCTAACTCTCTTCTCTCTTCTTTTTACCCTCTCTCTATTTGAACGCGCTTATTTTATCATCTCTACTTCCCCATCACTCTGTTAATATAATTTACAATTTTTTAAACATAAAAAGCTTGAGCCATTTCCTTTATCTGTTCCCGTCTCTTACTTAAAAAAATATACGCTTAAAAACAAAAATACATTATTATCCTTTTCCCTTCTCTACCTACCTACCTACCTACCTATCTATCTATCTATCTATCTATCTATCTATCTATCTTTTTATCTAACTATCTATTTATCTATCTGTCTATCTAACTATCTATCTATCTATCTTTATATAGTGTAGGATTTTATGTCATAAAATAAAATTCTCGACTTGTATAAGAAACTCTTTAAGGAGAAACACTGTGTAGGACTAGTCTATCATGATTGTACATCTATCTATCTATCTACCTATTTATCTATTTACCTCTCTCTCTCTATATATATATATAGAGAGAGAGATAAATAGATAGATAGATAGATATAGATATATAGATAGATAGATAGATAGATAGATAGATA